>JANCOA010000019.1:12189962-12201285 GCA_024363135.1 Leptodoras oyakawai | reverse complement strand
AACTCCCTCAAATGATAAGAGGAAGAAACCTTGAGAGGAACCAGACTCAAGAGGGAACCCATCCTCATTTGGGTGACCCTGGACAGTGCAGTAACAAATAATCCCTTCTATAACTAAGTGCTATATAGTTAATAAAAACAAACAAACAAAACATTAACAATGTAACATTAACCGGTAAACTGATTAAAAATGTAAAATTTAAATTAAAAAAGTCCACACTGTTGGAGATATAAACTGCTTGCTGATGGAGATTAAACTGATTAAGTGTAAAACTGTTCGTGGCAGTTTATTCTAATCATCGTCGCAGGAAGGCTGCCTTCATCAACCGCAGAGTGAAGTTCATGGCTTCCAAGACCAACGTTAGGCTGTCTCTCACGGTGATCATCAGACCGTCCATGCAGGGCCATCCTCAGCAGGAGGATCTACTGTCTGGTGAAGTCTGGCCAGAAGTGGTCTTCATGGAAGAGCCAAAAAGCCGACATGGAAACAAGGCCAAGCAACTCAAGTTTGCTCAAAAACATAGGAACTGGGCAAAAAAATTACAGCTGGTGCTCTGGAGTCAAAATTTGAAATATTTGGCTGTAGGAGAAGGCAGTTGTCTGCTGAAGGGCTGGAGAGCAGTACAATAATGAGTGTCTGCAGGCAACAGTGCAGCATGGTGGAGGTTCCTTGAAGGTTGGGGCTGCATTTCTGCAAATGTAGTTGGAGATTTGATCAGGATTAATGGTGTCCTCAATGCTGAGAAATACAGGCAGATTATTATCCATCATGCTGTACCCCCAGGTATGATTGGCCCCAAATTTATTCTTCAGCAGGACAATGACCCCAACCATACAGCCAATGTCATTAAGACATATCTTCAGCTTAAAGAAGAACAAGGTGTCCTTGAAGTGATGGTATGGCCCCCACAGAGCCCTGATCTCAACATCATCAAGATATTTGAGGATGTCTACATCCACAGAAGAGCTGTGGTTAGTTCTTCAAGATGTTTGGAACAACTTACAAGCCGAGTTACTTCTAAAACTGTGTGCAAGTGTACCTAGAAGAATGGATGCTGTTTTGAAGGCAAAGGGTGGTCACACCAAATATTGATTCGATTTAGATTTCTCTTCTGTTCATTCACTGAATTTTGTTATTTGATGAAAATAAACTATTAACCCTTCCATTTTTGAAAGCATTCTTAGTTTACAGCATTCTTTCACACACAGTCTGTACTGTATATAGTACTGTACATATACTAGTACAGTGTGTGTGTGTGTGTGTGTGGGGGGGGGGGGGGTGTAAGCAATGCACACAAACCTGGGCATCCACATGATCTAAAAGAAAATGTGATTCAACAGACCAGGTCAAAGCACTTCTGTAAGTCACTCTGGATAAGGACATTTTAATCTTTTAATGTGAGCTTATACACAAGAGTTACAATGCATCAATCCAAAAATAAATTTCAACAGCTGACCTTTAGCTGAAAATCAGTTAAAATCCTAGCATGATAGTGTTTCCTCTGTCTTTTATTTACACTGAGCTCACTTCCCACACCTGACGTCTTTTCATTCATTCATTCATTCATTCATTCATTACCTAAGCTGCTTATCCTCTGCAGGGTCGCCAGGGGTGCTAGAGCCTATCCCAGCGCTTCTTGATATGAGATGGAGGCACTAGCCAGTGTGCCCCCTGGCCGCCCCATAAATGAGATATAAGATACATTAAAAGATACTGGGATAAAAAAATTATCTTACAGTTTCTAAAAAAATTTAAAGGATAAACTGAGTCAATGAAAGTGCCTTTGCTAGAAAATATGGCAGTGCAATAGGTAGCATAATAGCCTCACGCAAGAAGGGTCTGGGTTCGAAGAATCCACCCTGTGTGGAGTTTGCATGTTCTCCCCATGTCCATGTGGGTTTCCTTACATAGTCCAAAGACATCACAGGCATTGGAGATACTAAAAATAACCCTGTAACCCAGTAGTAGATAAGTGGCTTAGATAATGAGTGAGTTATCATATCATATTTCATATGATAGGTTCCTGACTAGCCTGTGTGTTATCTACATCGCAGGAACAGTAATTATAAACTGACTTTTTTATGCATTGTGTAATCTTTCTAGTTGAAAACGTTACTTATTATTGGAAGAGGAAAGTATCATAGAAACCCATCTTATATACTCTTATGTTTCTCTACTTGGTCTGTCCTGGTCAAGGAAGACCAAAATAATACAAAGAAGACAGAATAATATTTTATATATATGATTTTATTGTGTAATGTGATCAATCAAGTTCATTACAGGGGTATACAACTGTTAGTACCCATGTGCCCATGAATTTTTCAGTACAAACATTTCTCCCTAAGTTTTTGCCTATAAATATTTCTGGAGGTCTTGGATGAATTTTTCATGGCCCGAGTAGAGGAGATGAAAGAGGCAATGTTGGGATCAGGGGGACGGGAGCACCAGGCTGCTGACACAAAGTAGAAAGCTGCCTCGCATCCAATCTTTATCAGTGACATCCTGTGTGTGATATTGCTGTAATTATCTGATGCTTTGTCCTGTCTTGGACCTTGTTACCAGGGCCAGGTGAAAAGAAAGAGGAGAGAGATAATATTATATTCAGCTTGTATATAACCCCTTTAATGTGTGAAATGTCATAAGAAATAAGTAAGTTCACATGGTGATATATAGAAGCCAATATAAGATGCCAATGACGATAGCAATGTGAGAGGATGTTTGTTGGATTTCTTATGAATGAAGTGAAGAATTCATGTGAAAAAGAAAAATTACAAATGCTAGTCTGTTAACCTGTGTTATTTATAAAACTGTTTCACATAACTACTGTATATTTGATTGATTAAATTGTTTAGCATTTGACAGCCAATGTGTGTGCAAACCTTATGGTTATTGATACTACCTTTAGGCATACTTGGACCAGTGCAAAACTAAAGACGCAACCTTCTTCAGACTAAAGGCCCATAGTATGCTCAGGTTATATGGGTATCTGGCATTGGTTCCATCAGTGGTAGATTTTGATTGCAAAATAAATTATTTCAAAACTATATCTTAAAATAGTAACTATTGTGTTGCCTTCTATAGCTCATTCTTCACAAACTATGAAGTAATCATTAGTAGTCTGCAGTTTGCAGCCTACACAGATCACAATGTGTGATGTCATAAATACTAAAACTATTCCCTAATTTAAATTAATACACACTCATAATATACAATACACAAAGTAACACATTTAAGGGTATACCAGTTGCTCTAGACACTGAATGCTAGTCATCCAGCATTCAAAATTCCTTTTTCCTTATTACCATGCAGCCCTACTGGGATCAGAACAGTTCTGGTTGGATGCAAAACGGCCATTATGCATTAAATATTACAGTGCAGAACCTGAGAAAATTGACTGTGTATCTACCATTTGGTTTAGCTGTTTAAAAGAAGAAGAGGAAGAAGAAAAAGGAAAACCTTCAATTACCTCCTATTAGTAATTTACCTGGATCTATAAATATGTTTAAAAAGTGTCTCCTTGATCTGCTCACACATGGACATTGTGCTTGATACTATTACGATGGGAAACTGTCACCTCTGTTAAAATAAAATAAAATAATTCAGAAGTTCATAAAATTTGTATTATTACAATTCTTTGTTATTACAAAACTTGAATAGACGGCAGCCTAGAAACATGACCACCACCTACAACACCCAGCGCTACACTCCATGGGCTTGTTCACAGCTATCTAAATGCTGAGCCTGCAAACCTGTGCCATATCACAGGGCACTGCAGGGCAACACACACACACATACACACACAGATATTTACTTTTTTAAATTTATTAACAAAGGAAGTTTAATGTAGCTAATTCACCTACTGGCATGGTTTTTGGGAGGTACAAGGAAACAAGGAACCCAGAGGAAGACACCAGAGAACATGCAAAGGTCCACATAGATACTAATCCACCATTAAGGAAGAATTGGGAGCTGTACGGTGACACTCAATTACACTATTCACCCCAAGAATCTTTCTTGAGCAAAAATTCCTCTGATGTGCATATGTATGTGCATGGTTCTCTATGATGGGCTGGGATCCCATTCACCTGTTTTCCCACCACATGGAAAGTGGGTATCTTACGATCCCCCGCAAGGGTAAAGCAATTACTGAAGATGAATGAATAAATTAATCTCACAGATGCAGGAATGCTGGAAAGTTCAATATATGATTTTCCACATGCAAATGAAATAAAGAAAGCATCTTTTTTACTCATTTTTATTTTGGATGATCTAGTTCAGCGACATGGTGGCTCGGTGGGTAGCACCGTCGCCTCACAGCAAGAAGGTCCTGGTTTCGATCTTCGGGTGGGGTGGTCTGGGTCTTTTCAGTGTGGAGTCTGCATGTCCTCTCCGAGTCCGTGTGGGTTTTCTCTGGGTGCTCTGGTTTCCTCCCACAGTCCAAAGACATGCACGTTAGGTTGATTGGCGTTTCTAAAGTGGCCCTAGTGTGTGAATGTGTGCGCAAATGTGTGAGTGTGTGTGCCCTACGATGGATTGGCGCCCTGTCTAGGGTTGTTCCTGCCTTGCGCCCTATGTGGCCAGCTAGACACCGGCTCCCCAGTGACCCTGAAAAGGAATAAGCGGCCAAGAAGATCAATGAATGAATGAATGAATGAATGGATGATGCTCTAGTTCATAGTTCTTGCTGTTGAGTAAATGATGATTTGTAAAGTGTGTACATTGTCCTATCCAAATAAAGTGTTACCAATGCTTGAATCCAACTTCTAATTCTATGTAATTAACTTACATGTTGCTAACAAATCAGTACTCTGGTCTCTGAAACAACTAATCATCAGTGAAGACTTTGAAACCTCACAGCAGCCTCTCTTTGTCAGTGAGAGTTGCATCCCTGCCCTCTTTCTTGCCTTTTCGCTCTTGTTCACTTCTCATTTCGTCTTGTCCTCAATCTCTCTGCACAGCATCAACTCTTAGCTTCTAGGCTTCGGCGAGGCATGAGAGCCCCCATATACATTACTGATAATAAATTTATAAACCAAACCTAGGAGGGAGGAGTATTAAACAACCGGCGAATAGCCGCAGTTCGCTTTACCAAGCAGACGTCTCCTTTTGATCAACCAAAATAACTCTTCAAAGGCCGTAACAGCATGCTTAGAAAGTAAAGGGCCATTTGAGCAGGCGTGCAGAGAATCATAGAGGGATGGGGGTGGAACAGAAACGATTCAGTTTGAGAGTGAGAAACATTCCCACCAACCTACGAGCTAAATCAAGCCTTTGAAAAACATATAGTGCTTTTTAATAATTCAGTCTTTGGTGGGATTGAGTATCTTCTTTAGCGTAAAAAATCTGCTATCTCCTGACATAAGATCATTCCCCATGGGACTCTGCTCTCCCTCTGTGCACTGAGTTTTTCAGACGACCTACAATAGCACCCGATTAAGGTCTATTCAATGACAGAACCCAAGATTTTTCCATAAATCGGATCATTAACATTGGAGCTTTATTCATGGGAGGACTGATTTTGAGCAAAGCAGTTATAGTAGATGGCTGGCGTCTTAACTGGGGTTGTAAACTAACATTCAGTTGTAAATATTTAATTAACTATGCACCCTGAAAACATTCATATTTCATCACATAACGTTTTCTGTTCAGTTTATTCTCCAAGCAAAGTGTTGGACTGCATACACACTCCAGTTTAGAATTTTCTTTTCCAGCCCATTACTTACGTAAATACAAATATTTGAGTTATCATTCCTCTGAGGTCTAATTTACTAGAAAACACACATTAATTAATATAACCTTGATGGAAAAGGAGAAATCCCAGAATACACTGTGCCAAACATCAAGGTTCTTTGCCTTCTACATACAAAGGAAATTGGGAGGATTATTGGAGGAAAAGGTCATTATTATTTTACACTTTCAGAGACTCAGGTTGCTCAGACTGGCAGGTCATCTGATCTTCTAGTTCCTCATGAAAACCCGCTGCAGAAACAGATGATTGAGTGTCAAAGCACGGTCAGCTAATACATACCAATCATGCATGTATTCAGTTAAATACTAATTCAGGACTTTTCATGCCCCTTGTATGAAAAACATCAGATATTAAAGAATATTATATACAGATTATATCAGTGGGGTTTACCTGCCAGACCATTTTTTCTTCATCTGTAACAAATGTATTGTCTGCTCTGCCTGGCCCAATCCATCACTCTTTGTCTGGCTTGTAAAAAAGCACTTTCCTGCAGTGTGTCTCATTCCTGCAGCACTCAAGGGACCTGGCTGATGGACACCATGGACAAAGCAATGCTACAGCAGGTCGCTAAACCCCTGCGCTCCCAAAATCCACTTTTGCACTCACACTCCAGGCTAAATTCCTCTGTGGCGCATCTCTCCATCCCTTCTGTCTCAGAGGAAAGAAAGGTCTTCATACCTACCTGTAAATCACCTTATTTTCCCTGGAGAACACACAGAACCTTCTGCCTTGAAAGTGCAAAGTTATGAGTTATGTTTACACAGCGCTGTGTAGACACAAATTAGACAATAAATACATCTCTAATTAGCAAATCAAGAAAAAATCAGGAATCTAATGACATAGTATGTTTTAGTATGTTTCCGAGCATGCAAGATTCTTTTTTTCTTTCAAAGAAAGTGGCTGCATGTCAAAATGATCTTTCAGTGGGAATGCCTTACTTGAAGATCTTGCTTGCATGTGCTAATGCCTCTCTAACATTTGAATTAAACAGGGAATGTTTTAGTACATCAGTGTTTGGAGCAATTACGTTGCTGTGAGTGTATTCAAATGGAAGCGCTGCACATATTCCCTCTGACAAACAGAGATTTGATTTCTAAAACACTCTTTTGTCTTTTGTCAGGGGAAAGAGGGAGGCTTCACTCAAGAAGGTGGGCTGGAAGGCAAATCTAGGTGATGTGTACTCTCTCAGAGTGCCCCTGGCTCTATCTCAAGTAAGTAGGGTCTGACAAAGATCTGTACAGCAGGGGAGAAAAAAAAATCCACCGCTCTGCTCAAGCATGGGAAATTAAGCCCAGCTAAAGATTCTCTCTTAAAGTGCATTCCCAGCCTTCTCTTTCTCTCTCTTCTCTTTCTCTTCTCGCTTCTCGCTTTTGTCTCTGTTGTGGCAGAAGAAATTACAGATCGTGTCATTAGAGAAATTCCCAGCAGCACCCTCTCTTAAGACCTGAAGGTCCTGGCAGAATCTCAAACCGTGTGATCTCTCAGGTTTGTTGAAAGGGGAAACTCCACCAGGTCTTTAGGGGATGTTTAACTGATCGCAAGGATGAGTATTTAGAGAAACTTCTACTGGGAATTCAACAAGTTTGGCAATGGCAGAGTTTATCTTTCAGGTAGCATTATGTCTCAGGGTCCCTTCATAAAAAGAAATTATCTTGATTTTCTTTTCCTCCAGCAAACACAGTTTCACCACAAGGGAAACTTGCTTCATCTCATAACACTGAGCAGTGCACTTCATTTGAATTTAAAACACTGTGGCTAAGTGATTTAAATGGGAAGTTTATCAAAAATTATAGCTGCGATGGAAATGAGCTTCCCTGTTTTTTCCTCTCAGTAGCAAACACGCAGAGCAGGAAGGCAGGCAGAGGGTGTTTTTAAGAAGACATGATGAATTATTAAAGATTGTCAGACGATGGATGTAATGAACCATTAGTGAGTTTTTTAAATACTGGAAATAAGCTTACAGAAACAAGCTGGTTATCACTGGTAATAACTTAAGATGTTTAGGTGTTTTCTACCATGTATTTAGATTTTTTTAAAGACAGAATTATAAGTTATAGACAGACATACATTGATCAGAAATGGCTGCCCTTGACCTGTGGTCCACATAAATGCTCTACAGTCATCTATGAATGTGTCTGAGTGAGCTGATTAATATGTTTTAAAAGGAGGAAGAAAACATGCATCAGTTGACATTAATTATAAAGCATCGCTTTTAAACATTTTCAAGCTTTTTTTTTTCAAATCTGGGTGGTGCATAGTTATATTGGAGGGCCCTCTAATGTTCAATCCAGGGATTTATAGCATCTGCATGGTTGCTATTTAGTGTACATACCAATTTATTATTCTAGATCTCCAATTAATTTTAAACCTGATTAGCACCCTTAATGGTTACAGCTGATAAACACTTATAAATCTATATATAAAATCCTCATTAGTAAAGTTCAGAGTATCCTTGAGCTATGTATTGAGCTTGTGCTGGGTTACACGTTCCATATTTCAAGAAGTTTATATTTTGAATAACTCATCACCAAAATGTAATGAAATTTTAAGAAGCAATGACATACTGACTACAGGTTATTTTATTAAATAATTTGAGTCTATGGGGTGTCCTTGTGCTCTGTAATCATGGGGTGTTGTTCTGCCCTTTTCTCCAGTGGTCTCACCTGACCTTCTGAGCGCTAGCCATGTGGATTAAAGCAGCCCATTTTGAGGCTCTTGCTCGAATCCAAACTCCATTATAGATTTTACCTCAGGAGGGGGTATTACGAGGCCCAGGAGAGAATCTTTACAATTTTACCTGTGGAAAAAAAGCTAAAAGGACGAGCTGGTGTTCCAGAGGGATGGCATAAAGTGAACAAAGGTGCCATATGTGTAGGTGTTTGTACACCATGATTGGTCTGAGCGAAAATTGAGCTTTAAAAAAGCTCAGAAACCCGGAGCAACAGGGCCAACACCTCAGGGAGAAAACAGAGAGATCTCAGAGTGTTGAGAACTAGATGAACATTTCCATACCAAGGAAGGGACTGAGTGAACATGTAAAAGGACAATAAGGAAGAAGTAGAGGGGAAAAGACAAAAGACAGGGCCTCTTAAGGATAAAACTAACAGTTATTAATGAAAAAAAGGCTTCTCAGTCATCTCTCAGACCCTGTGTCCTAACAAGCAAGAGACACAGACAGATCCAATCATGGCACGTGTCACTTTGTGGTGACAGGCTCCTTTAATAAGTGACGAGGCCTTGATGCTTCTGGGAGCAGGAGGAGCAAGCGAGTCCACACTCCAGGCCATAGTGGGGCCAAAGCGCCTGTCAAAGTCGAGCAACGGATGCCCTTTTTAACAACAACTTGTCCCAATTACAGCCACTCAGTGCCCAACTGGTGCCTGGCTGACTCACAAGCTGCCAAGATATAATGACTGCATGAGGCTCATGTGGCAATTAGCAGACCACATAGAGCTGCTTTTCATCACTGAATGTTTTCAAAATATGTCTTAATTTGAAGATGGTTGGGGGTTTTCGTGCAGAATTCTGAGCCTGTGTGTGTGTGTGTGTGTGTGATAGATAGATAGAAGGGAGACAGAGAGAGATGCCCTAAAGATATAATTAAAGCATAATTACTGCTCATCATCTGTGCAAGTGCTTACAAAGTGCAAATGCTAAATCTCAGCTCTTCTCCTCTGGGTAACATGCTAGTTTACAGATCTGATGAGAATGCAGATCATCCTCACTTAATGCCCTACAAACAGTATCTAGTTCCAAAAAACACAGCCTACACACTCAATTGGATCCATTTTTGTCTTTCAGGGCATATGGCACATACCTGTTAGAATAAAATCATATGCTACTTTTAGCTATAGATTCTTAAATTTTTTCTTGCCTCAAATTAGCTTCTCAATTTCTTAAATCAGACACAAATGATCTATCCTTGCTTACCAAACAACAGAAGCTGTAGACTGCACCATTTCATCACCTCAGGCTTGAGTTTTAAAGTTTGTTTACTGCTGCAGCCTTTGTGATTACTGTCTCGTTGAATTCATGAGACATGAACTTGTCTTGCTACACATAGATGCACTGCTATTGTAAGCTTCTGACAAGCATGTGTATTTGACACGGAGCTCCTGTCTCATTAGAGGAAACAGAAAGAACCACAGAGATGGCAGATATCTCAGACAGGACAGTGGATAGTACAAGGCAGCAGCGGGTAAGGGGGCATCATGATGCAAAGAAAATAATGATGTGTTCTCTGCGGAGGAGGTGACTTGACTCCTCTGTGTGATGACATTGCCATAACAGGCCTCTGCAAGCGACTCAGAAGCCCTTTAGACCATGAGATATGTTGGATTCAGACACCATAGGTGTGTCTATTTTTTTCATTCTTAGTAGCAGCACTCTAAAAGTAATCCTACTTCTGAGAAGTATCTACAAGTGAGATGGTATGGAATGAATGTGCTAGCTGATTATAAAAATTACATTCAGTTATGGATATTTGATCTGTCAGTGTTTAACAAGGGCACAGAATACTGTGAATGTGAATCAGAAGGGTGATTTTTTGGGCCCGTCTCTGGAACTGTTGTACACATGTCTGGATTGAATATTAAGTGTCTGACCTACATATTTTTAGATAAAATAGACATATCACACAACAGTATCTAATATAACTGCTGCATAAAGTGAGAGAAAGAGCAAACATGAAGTGAAATGTCTCCGTTGCAGAGCCCCCATGGACAAAATTTCACAAAATCTGGCATCTGAATATGGTAGTGATGCACCGGATGAAATTTCCTGAGGTTTGAGCCTTTACATCACAAGATATTCTTAGATTTTTATTAGATAGATCTTAGACTTTTATCTTTACATTATTTAGTAGGTGCCACTACTCCACAAATGAATTATAATGATCTAGGGTAAGGCCAACATGTCATAAAAAATTAATCATTTTTGGCAAAACAGTTTTTGAGCTATTGCCCAAAAAGTGCTTTGAGCCTACCTCACTTCAGGGGCACTAGAACAAAGGGCAACACACACGCCATGAGACATGTAGGGGCTACAACTATACTGAGTTTCATGTGGACTGGTGAAGTCTATGATATCTTTTGCCACAATCAACAAACCAAAAATACAAAGAAAAGGGCGATCAAAATGATACAACCTAAATGACCACCAACTAGCTGCAGTACTCGTAATAAAGCCTGCCTTTGTTCAAAATTAGGTGGTTGGTACATACTTTAACAACTGCCATAGATGTCAAACAATCAGAATGAGCCCATTCCAGTTTGTACATGACAGACAGCCCTGTATCTAATGTTAACAATTCTCCTGGCCAGGTACATGAAATATCAAAGTGACCGAAATATCATTAGTGTGGCTCAAACAACCAAAGTGTTCATTTTTAAAAGCAGGCTAGATTTGGGTTAGGTGGTCCAAGCCTTTATGTACAGGGGTTAGACAATGAAACTGAAACACCTGTCATTTTAGTGTGGGAGGTTTCATAGCTAAATTAGACCAGCCTGGTGGCCAATCTTCATTAATTGCACATTGCACCAGTAAGAGCAGAGTGTGAAGGTTCAATTAGCAGGG
>JANCOA010000019.1:12160293-12170964 GCA_024363135.1 Leptodoras oyakawai | reverse complement strand
CCCCACCCGGGGATCGAACCCGGGTCCTTCTTGCTGTGAGGCGACAGCGCTATCCACTGCGCCACCGTGCCGCCCCCTCATGTACACGTGTACTTCTGAATCTTTTATTTAATTATACTGCCATTGTGTCTTTTATGTGTTATGCTGCCATTTTGGTGCCTAATAACATTACATGCACTCAATCACCAACACTCATTTAGCTTCTAAGTACTGTGGCTTTGTTGGTGTTTAATCAAACATTTACCAACTCTTTACATTACCATCATTCATACCATCATGCTTAACTGCAGCTGTGCGGAAATCTGAAATATTTTTCCAAGCCGAAAAATAGCTTCAGCATCTGATCCTGTCAGTCTTCAGTCTTCTAAAAGCAGGCCAACACATACAAAATCATGTGACATTCCTAACACGTCTGCTCTCTCACCCTCAGCATAATGGTTATTTGAGTGGCATGGCAGGCGAAGTCAAGAAACACCTCAGACATGAAATGGGCTAATGCAAGTATCAGAGTTGTGTCTGACTAGTGGATGCAGCACCATGTGTCATTTAGCAGTGGGCATCTAGTTAACTTCTTAGATGATACGATCTATATTTATTAAGTCATTAAATCACAATAAATGCTGTTCTGAATTGGTAATCAGTAAGAATGAATGGTTGGATGTTAGATGTATATTTATTGAATTGTCACTGTAACAAGCAAATGAGCTGATTAGATTTTGATATAGATACAAACAGGGTCAAGGTCACAGCAACATCAAATGTTCTTGATGGCATCTACATTCAGGGTAACGTTCATCTACATTATGCTCATTAATACATCCTTTGTATATACACTGAAGTACCGGAAAAACTGGTATACCAGGTAATACTTGGTTACACAAAAAAGTTACACAGTCCTCACGCTGAGTCTTTTTAAGGCCACACTGCTGTCGCAAGTTCTAGGTTTTGCCGGAATTCTTGTAGTCACGGTACACCCTGGAAATGCTCTTATGCTAAAATCCAAACTTGGCTTCTACCTCCGAAATGCTATGTCCCATCTCACAAACTATTATTATTGCATTGACAATTGCAGAATTCTGACAACTTGCCATTCTCACAGCGTAAACGGTTCTAGAAGGTTTCATAGATTTCTATACCTTTATATACGCACCTGCGGATGCAACCAATGACCTACATAGCTATGTGTTTAGTACTAAGCACTCTTGTAAGTCACTCTGGATAAGAGCGTCTGCTAAATGCCATAAATGTAAATGTAAATAGCTATGTGTTTTGCAAAGGCTTCAGTGCCAGTTTTTCTGGTACTTCAGGGTATAGCATGCGTCTTTTACCTGGGAAGTTTCATGAAATGTAGCATTAAAACTTTTAAAGGTTTAAGTTTAATATTTAGCCCCAAGTGTCTTTACATGTACCGTTTTCCCCCAAAGAAAAACATTATTAATTTGTCATTAAAATATTGTTTACATGAAACTGGTCCATGGTGCAAATAAAGGATTGTGGGCCTTTGTTCTTTACCTACCCTGCAGTTGTTATTTTTGTTGCTGCCTGTCTGTGAGTCTAACCAACGTAGCTGCATGAACATGTCAGCCAGTACTGCATAAACACCCTGTCCCTCCAGCTACATATCTGACAACATTCCCACCTAAAAAAATAAAAATGAAAAACGCCCAATCCTGGAACTTTTTTAATTGGATCCCAGTTGCAGTGCACCTCTACATTATGCTGAACATTTGTCTTTGCTCTGATAATTCATCACACAATTTCAATACAATCTCTGGCAAGCTTGAGTTCTATATGCAGTACAGTCTACTACATTAGGCATATACCATGTGATCATTCAAAACAGCTCAATTTATTTAGGAAGTAAATAGCACTGCGTAGGTCTCTATGGTGTGTTTAATTGCTGTTTAAACAGGATTACATTAATGGATGTGGTTTTCTTATAGAACATTTTAACATTTTAACGTTTTTGTCTTAGCTAAAATATTCCCATCAATAAATGTATTTGTAATTGTTAACTGTAAGGTAAACTATTGATGACAATTTTTCCAGCAACAAAACAAAGACAAAAAAAAAAATCCATGCTCGAAATATTAATCGGTAATATTTATTTATTTTTGTTTTTTTTGTGTGTTGACCAAATTCTTTGGCACAACAAAGAAGAAAGTGTGAAAACAACAGCAAGCAAAACTCGAATATAAAATCTTACAGTATAACAGTATAAAGGCAATTAACGACAAAAGAGTCTACGTTTAATGCTCTGTTTTTAATAGGCACACTTTTTCAGCTCCAAAACAAACCAATAAAAATAGTTGTACATGACATCTATCTTAACAAAAGCTTGTAGATGAAAAGAATCTAGGCATACACTAACTAAAACAAATGGCAATGATATAATTATTTGGATTTAGCTGAATAGCCTGTATTTGAGCTGCAGAGAGGTAGCAGTAGATAAAAAAAAAACTGGTAAGATCCTATTACTGAGAATCACTGTAGTAAAAAAAAAGATTGTGCATGCCAGAATTGCAAATCTGGAAAGCTTCCATCAGCCCAGCTATGAAACTCTAATTATCAATACTATATAAAATATGTTAATAAAGAAATACCTTATAATAGCACAAAATAGCACTCATGTATTTAAAGGAGGTATATTTTGACATGATTCCCTTGTCAACAACATCAGTGACATTTTAAAACAGTGATGCAAAAGGAATAAGAGGACATAGATTACCTGAGAACACTTAGGTTGTTGTGGTGCCACCACTCCCTCTAGCCTTCAACACCTAACCCTTCAAACACTTCAACGGCCCAGCAACTACGTTACATAATTCAATAAAGCACGACTATTTCTAAGTATGATTTGATACAGTTTCTGCACTTAGTACACATAGATATTATAAACATGCTAGATTCTGTTGAACATAATGATGGGATGTTAATGTTTCAGTGCAAACAGTTGTAGTGTTGTAGTAGCACGGGTGCCACTGTGGCGAGCAAGCAAACCCTAGCAGACCTAGAAAAAAGTGAGTTCTACCATGAATACCCTAACATTGGTCAGTGGATGAGATTACTAATTTCTTTCTTGTTTTAAACCAAAGCCAAGCAACAGTCATATAAACAGCAAAGCACATGTCTGGTGGGACCACCACGTAAACTCAAGCAGCTCCTCCACCACCCACGTGGTTACAATTGGCTCACAAGACCAAGTCGCATGAATAACAGCATCATGAAGTGAAAGTCACCACTACCAGAAAGACTGACTTTCACGTCTTTTCCTCTTCAAGGAACTAACTTTTCTGCAAGGAGAAATGCATGTGTTTGGACTGACTGATGTTTAAGTGAAAAAGCAGAAACTCATAGTTTATATACTGTAATAAAGCTAGAAATATCATTTGAGTATTCCAGTGTGTTTCTATTACTGGAAGCACTCACTCAGTTAAATTGGAAGGACTGGGACAAGGAGTCATTTAATGAGTCGTTCTGAATGTTGTGACAGATCTGACCTAAATATGGCATTATATAACCACTGCACAAAAGAAGCCCTTCTCCATCTACCAGCCCTCTTAGCAACCTTAAAGGGGCTGCAAATATCATTTGGTGTTTACAAAGGCAAAATACTGCAGTTTGGCAGGCTAGCATAGTTCAGTACTTGTTTTGTAAAACCTTCACATAGATATTATTAGTAATGTAAATACATGCAATGCAATGACTTTCGTCTTTGAACACACATCAACACTGAGGCTAATCTCTATTCTTCGATATGGTAGAGAATTCTAAGTAATAAGGTGCTTATATAAATGAATGGATGATGTAATATGACATTGTCTTAAATCCTCGAAACAACTACATCAACTTTGAGGTACAATACCAATACCATACTAAATTCTACTCCAAAGAGACTTCCTTTAGTTAATAATTATGATAATATTTGCTTTCAAATATCTAAGCATTTCAAACCAAGTACTCACCCGTAAACATTAAAATATTGAGTGCGGGAGTGGGAAAGTTCAGTTAAAAAGATTTCGTAATGCTGCTTTTTTTTTTTTTTTTTTAAACATTAGCAATTTTACCAAAGCTAAGAAATATCACTCGGCTTTCATGTTTTCCCTGATGTCTGAAGGCAGAGTGTCAAACAGGGCGTCTTCTACCACAAGGCCACTGCGCTTCAAGGCTTGACAGCAGCCAAGCTCAGCTGGCAAAACTTCAAAATGATTGCCTTTTAACTCCAAATAAGTCAGTGACGCCAAGTAGGAAATCTTTGGTGAGAGCACAGAAAGCATGTTCCTCCCGAGCTTGAGGGTCTTCAGCTTCTTGCAGAAGAACAGTTCATCTGGGAGGTTCTCGATTTTGTTGCTAGAAAGGGAGAAGTACTGAAGGCTCTGGAGAACACCCACTTCTGGAGGAATGAAGCTGATGTCATTGTAGGAAAGGTCAAGATGGCGCAGCTTGTTGCACAGAAACAGGTGTGAAGGCAATATCTCAATCTTGTTGTGGCTGAAATAAAGGCGCTCCAGACTGCTCAGCTTCTTGATATGCTCAGGGATGTGAGTGATTGCATTGTGCCACAGCTTTAAGCACGTGAGTTTCCGGAGGTGCTGGAAGCTGATGATCTCCTCAACAGAGCGCAAGCTGTTCTCCTTAAGGTCCAACTCCTGCAAGTGAGTCAGACTGAAGATGGCATGCGGAATGCGTTCAAGGTCACAATGAACCAGCTCAAGAGTTATAAGATGCACCATTTTTTTCAGGTTGTTCAGCATGACCAGCTTGGTGCCGTCATTGTGCACATACAGACACTGAAGGTGGCTGGACACATCCACAACTGACTGGGGGATCTTCGTGAGGTTGCTTTTGAGCGTCAAGGTCTTAAGGGACTTGAGGTCACGTAAGGAATCCAGAGTTATGTTCTTTGATGCATCTGGACTCAGAGATCCAATCAGCTGGAGTTCCTCCAAGTTTCGAAGACTGTAGAGCCACAGAGGAAGTGCACGGTTGTCATCAAACTTCACACGCAGAACCTTAAGGTTTTCCTTCAGGAAAGAGAGGGCCCCTGGGTGGATTTTGAGGGTGCACTGGTACAGAGAAAGCTCCTGAAGATCTTCCAGCTGAGAAATGGCTGGAGGGATTGTGACATTATTAATAATCTCTAATTTCAAGGATTGCAGCTCGGTGACCTCGAAGACTGTATCTGGAAGCCCTGAGAGCATGAAGAGCTGAAGCTCCAGTCGGTCACTGACATTACTCTGGAGCTTTTGGCGAAGTTTTTCTACAGTCCACTCGTGGTTCAGATTGAGTTGTTTTAGCTTGTTTTCACTCACTTCAGACAGAAACACTGCAAACCTCTTGGAATACAGTGGATCATATTGGTCAATCATGTGCAACATGAAAGCAAAATCATTTTTCACATCTGGGATGTCGTCAATTCCAGTTTCCTGCCGCACATATTCAAACGAGTACTCCTTCAGGGAACGGTAGAATAGCCAGTATGATGTATAAAGGCACATTAATCCATACACAATTACGAAACATAGGTAGCAGTAGCAGAGCTTGGAGAAGAGATGGGCCATGGTGTGATTGCACAAAAATTCTTTGTAGCCAGTCATATTCTCTACATCAGCTTTACATTTTACTGTGATTCTAACATTCGACACCAGAGCGCTGTTGTAGACAATGACAAGAACAAACTTGATCACCTTAATAACAGTCTGTCCAACATACATGAGATACAACAGATCTCCTTCCTCCACGTGAAGTCGGAACTTTTTTACTTTCTCAAACAGCGCTTTGGCTTGCTCTCCTTCCTTCTTGTCAAGTGCACTAGCTGTTGGTTTGTCCACTACAATCCTTTCAGGAATAGATCTCAGTGACGGGCTCTTCTCCAGATTACCCTCCCCGATGGAGGTATTAAGGTTTGATCTACTTGCACTGTTCTTTTTGTGCTCTTTCTCCTCTGGGCTCTCTCCTGACACCTCAGACAGAGCCCTCGTTGTCCACGGTGAATCAAAACATTTGCCCAATATGGAGATGAAATGCTCAATTTTTGAGCTCGAGCCAGGGAACTTGAACCAGAAATTACTGCACACCACAAATACAAGGCTATGTATGAGCACCAGGTAAGGAAAATACTTAGCATACCAGTGCAGAGCTTTTTCATAGCACAGTTGATTTACAAAGCTGTACTGTTGGATATCCAAGTTGGTTTTGAGTCCCTTCATCTCATTGGACGCAGGCACTGGGGAGAAAGGTGGAAGAGACGAATTGGTCGGATCTCTTGCGAGCGCTGTCAGGTTCAGTGAAGGCACTGTTTGGTTTGGGGCAGACACCCTTAGTGGAAGGCATATGATTTTGTCATGCATTACCTGAAATGGTAATGGAGAGACCATGTCAATATCAAAACATATTACAGCCAGTGTAATTGAGTTTCACTCTCATGTATGGATTTTCTAATGTCTTTCAAACACTTAAGTCCCTGTCTCGTTCTTCTTCTGGGAAGATAAGGAAAAAGCATAAGGAGAGCCTTTTTTTCCATCCCAAAACCATAAAACGTGCAAACATTGCGTAAAAAAAAATTATCACACAATTAAATAACAAATGGTTTAGGAAAGGAAACCAGCATCTGACAGTCATGTTCTATTTTAGAGTACTGACATCAGTTCAAACAGGAAATGAGTGGTAATGTTCATGACTCCAGGAGACTCCAGAGGGAGACATGCTCACTTAAACGGCACAAACGTGAGCAAATAACATCTGCATAGATGTGAGGAAATCATTTCTGCACAAACATTCTCAAAGAGAGCACAGACATTCTCAAAGAGGGCACAGACATTCTCAAAGAGAGCAGCTCATTCATGGAGACTGGTTTGGTTATGAAGCCAATGGAATTTTGATATGAAGACATTGCTATTCTTCTATGCAATTCAAGTCATAAAAAGACTGAAGGGTCTTTTTCCCCCCCACTTTCTGTGAAAAGCCTTATGTCTGGTAGGTTAATTACCATCTGCTTTGTGTGGGAGGCCCTGTCTGGAGTTTGTTCCTAAATAAAGGGCACCATGGAGTAGAGCGAAATGGCACCCAGAACAGCCAGAGTGCTCAATAAAACCTTAGAGCAAAGATCAACAGCACTGTATTCACAGCTTGTTTCTGTTCACCATGTATTAGAGCTTCAGCCTTAAAAAAAAAAATCTCATACAACATGCATGATGCTCCACTGGTCCACTCAATCATTCTCTAACCACACAGCCTTTTAGCAGGTTTGTGTGTTTATTTCTTCTATTCATAACAGGGAAATGAGTCTATAAAGGCAGGGAAATTTTTTATTATGACAGCAATGACTAACATCACTATTCAAGCAAGCAAATTAACACTGCATAGCACTGCTTACAAGCTATAATGAATATATCCTGAATGCTGCCATAATCAGCTCCATAAGATGATCATGGGGTGGATATTCCCAGCCAGATCCAACAGATCTACCAGATCTAATCACAGCTGTTTGTTTATTCGAAGCGATTTTTAGGATTGTCCACAGGAAAAGAGGATAAAGTAGCAGAGAGGGCACATGATCGGCTAAAGGAGGGGAAAGGAGGGAGGCTGCAGGGGAAACTGATTTTTTGCAAGCATGGCAGGGCCTAGGAGGGGGCAAGGAAAGGAGGAGCTGATCTGCGTTTGTGTGTGCCTGCTGGAATTACTTCTCCTTCCTGTAAGCAAACCAACACTCCACTATTAAGCACACGTCAGGCAACAGTGGCCCGTCTGTGCACAGATGGAGCTGAAGTGATTGGTCTGTGGTGTGGAGGCGTTGACTTTCCACTCCCGGCACAAGAAGAAGGCTGTATTGCTCCGTCTGTAATCATGTTGCCTGTTTATTCTCTATCTGCAAAGAATGTCTTAATTGCCCTTCATTCAAGCCACTTGTGCAACGAATCCCTAACACAGCAAGTAATCCACAAAGAAAAAACTGGGAGCCGCATTCAAATGATATCCAAATGCTGAGAAGAGACATGCAAGACGAAAAAGTCTGGCACTAACCTGCAGTGTGCAGCCAAACACGCCGATCATCAGCATGACCACAGAGAGATATTCGGCAAAGACATCCCACCATGGCTTTAGGACACGAAACGCCGGCTGCTGTTCCGAGAACTGACGGAATTCCGTGACCGGAATCATTTTCCTGTAGGGATACAGTGAGGAAACATGAGCTCAAATTAATGAACTTGAACCGTACCAGGGTTTGAAGGGGTTCATTTCTGCAAGCTGCTCTCCTGACAAGAGCAAACGTTTTGCAGGCATCATTCAGCCATGACTAAGGCGGTATCATGTTTCAGTATAAATACAACAGGAAGGGAGATTAGAATACCCGCCTCTCATACATAACCGCCGCTGACCTGCCCTGATGGCACTGGAAATGCGTTTTACTGACACAGCCCCACGTTGCACATCATCATAAAGTCCAATCCATCTCACACATCTTCCATGCTTCATGCATTTCACCTTCCAGCAATGTTCTGTGGTGAACAGTGACCTACTCCAGCATGTTCTGTACTAATAATCAGGGTTCAACTCAAAGATTACTTACCTAAATAAATTATTTACCTTTATTAAGCTTTTATTTGATGAACTAAGAGTCTAGTGTGAAATAGCCTGGTCTCAAATACTACCAGAAGTGTCAACATAGGGCTGGACAATACACCTAAGATTTTTAATCACAATATATTTCTTAATTTTGGTCGATACAATATAATTCCAAAATTGGTATGAACAATATAGAAAAACTATATATAGAAAAACTGACAAGAACACGCAAAACAGATTTATACTTACAAACATCAGAAAATAAAATTTATTTGCCCAGTCTTTCAGACCTTCTCTTATAAAATTATATAATATAAAAAAAAAATAAAATGCACAAAATGTACAAATAAATCAATGTTTACTTTTTATTTGTATTCACATCACCGTCAAATAAACATAAAACTCTCGGCTTTCCCGATATTAATATGTTTAAACAACATTTTAACTACAAAATATGCTGATTATCTTATTCTTATGTAAATAGATTGAAATAAAAGTGCTTCAGCCAGGATAAAGAACATGAAAAGTTCTGAGAATTGCTGCACAATACAGAAAAAGAGTGAGCAACAATAAATGTTCCCGCTGCTAGTCGGCACCGCTCTACAGCTTGAATGCAATGACGACAGTGCCCTGTAATGAATGTTAAACGGTGACAGACGCTGTAACTAACATATATTGAAATATAAGAAAAGCGTTTAAATTCATAACCCCGTTATCGGAACATTTGCTATCGCGCTGTATATTGATATTGAATTATTGTCCAGCCCTATATCAACATTACTAAGAAAAACATTCCTAGCATGCAGAAAGGAAAAAATGAACAAGTTTTTACAAGAAGATCTCTAGAGTATATTGATGGGTGAAACGGCTATATTTTTCTGATGTATACCAAGCATATACAATATGACAATAGTATTTTAGAAATGTACTCATGTATTGACTGCTGTTTTAGCTGAAAAAGCAGAAAGGCTTTGGTTTTAGATGTCTCCTGTATTGCCATTACAAGGCCTCAACAACTGTAAATGCTACAGCAAAACTACACATGCTGGCATCTCTGCATTAACAGCGGGCTTCATGGGCAGTACATTTTCAAGCACTGTGATAAACTACATAACATTTTTATGACCGACTGTAATTCAGCATTAGAAATAGATTTAAACTGCACTACATCAAGTTATTATGCTGTTATTTAACCACTGTTTCATTTTCTTCCAGGTCCATTTAAACAATTTATAGTAAACACTGAATCATTTGGAAACATTATATAAAATATTAATATGTATGTGTAGATTTGTATATGTTCCAACTTGTATGCAAATGACAGTAAAAGTAAATACCATGGTCACATACATCATGCAAACACCTTCAAGTAATCATCTATTAGTCATATATTCTTTTTTGCAGATCCTTACCCCTGTCAAGCTCTCAGCAAAGATTTCCTCTGGCTACCCAACATGCCACGAAGAGCTGGAGAGCCCACATAAAAATCACAAGTAGCTGACATATGCTTGACATACTGATGCAATTCCACATCTGGATGCAATCTAGCCATGTCTGACTGAATCTAATGCAAGTGCTCTTAAGTCTACATTCAGCTATATTTCCTTCATCCTCTCATTACAACACATATCCTCTCCGAATTGATAAATTATTGACGCCGGCGCTACCCTGCTCTCTGCATTTGCGAAAAGCATTTTGTGGTGGAGTCTTCCAAGCAGTCGACAAGGAAACACACAACAGAAAGCCACTTAAGCATACAGAAAACCACAACGACTTCCCAGTTAGCCAGCGTTATCGCCACTTGTCATCGTTAGAGTGAGCCGAGGTGTCTTTAAATAGGGATTCATTGCGGATTAATGGTCCGATATTCGTGCAAGGTTATTACTAATGACATAATACAGACTATAATACAGACTTTTCCAAAGTAAAAGACATCCTATTTAAAGTAAAATCGTCATGGCAATCATCAGGAATGTCAGAATCATGAACATTGTTAAAAAAAAACAACAACAACAAAAAAAAACTATTGGTGTGATTGAGAGATATGTCTCCAGAGACTATTCTTGCAAAATTCTGTTGTAAACCATCATAAAAGATTAGTGAGTT
>JANCOA010000019.1:12117094-12132085 GCA_024363135.1 Leptodoras oyakawai | reverse complement strand
ACCGTGACTCCCCCTAAGAGGAATGGGTCACTTCAAATCAGTAGAAAGTTCTTCTCTCTTCTGATGGGAGTGCTCTCGTCCCTGGACGACCACATATGAAAATGATACAAATGATATGCTATGGCCAACTGATACAACTGATATTGGACCAGTGTGTTAGGCAGTGCTCTTTACCAACACCGTAATCAACATACAGTTAAGGGAATATCTTTTGGAAGAACCCTGCATTCTGTTTATCCGTCAAGTACGGTTCCAGAAAACCTAGAATTTTGTTCTGGCACTTTACCAAGACACCATAATATATTAATATTACTGTGGTATACATTATATTATTGCATATTATTACCCAACTGCTTTCCAGGTACCATGATCAGTGCTCTGAGTAATATTCACAAGTCTGAAACACAATGCAGTTTGAGGCATATAGCTTATCAAGTGTAAAACAAAAGAAGCAAACTACATTTGGAATTAGGGGAGAATTATTCATTCATTCATTCATTTTCTTGGCTGCTTATTCCTTTTCAGGGTCACAGGAGAGCCGGTGTCTGGCCAGCAGCATAGGGTGCAAGGCAGGAACAACCCTAGACAGGGTGCCAATCCATCGTAGGATACACACGCGCACACACACGCACACACTCACGCACACACTCACGCACTAGGGCCACTTAATCAACCTAACGTGCATGTCTTTGGACTGTGGGAGGAAACCAGAGTACCTGGAGTAAACCCAAGCAGACACAGGGAGGATATGCAGATTCCACACAGAAAGGACCCAGACCGCCCCACCCGGGGATCAAACCTGGGACCTTCTTGCTGTGAGGCAACGGTGCTACCCACCGAGCCACCATGTCGCCCAGGGGAAAATTAGGTACATAAAAATTTATCAGTGTAATGACTGTCTCTAATACTGGAAATTTAACAATAAGCTATTCACACTTTGTTTCCACAAAAAAAAAAAAATCCTCTACATTTCCAGCTCTGAAAACGGAAGGTTTTCAATTCCATCCCATACTTTGATTTATAGTAGTGATTTTAATACTGATTGCGGTCACTCACACTGAACGCGGCTCTGAGAACACATCAGCATGGATGTGCATCATCAGGTCCCCTCCTGCAGCATACTCCATTACAAAACACACGTGCTCCTTGGTCTGGAAACAAGCGAAGAGATTGACCAGGAACGGGTGCCGGACACTGTTCACAGTCTCGAAGATCCTCTTCTCACACATCAGACTGTGGAACAAATTGCAGGGTATTGTTGTCATGGTGGAAAAGTGGCACACATGAACTGTTTAATCAGACTGTCCAAAACTACATAAGCAGTACATTCACAGTCACCAAACGACGTAACCGATGGACTCGGCCGCGAGTGCCTCTTTGCTTAAAACCCATCTAATGATTATCTTGCAATTTGTTGGATTTAGATGAATTGGCTGGTTTGGAAGTTTTTTTTTCCTAAGGCAATACCAAGTGGCATTAAATGAAAAGCCCACACTGAAACACATAACATCTTTATATTAAAATGATCTGCTTAAGTCGTTCTGGTGCTAATTCTTTGGTAGCTGCTATGTTTTACAGCTCCTGCGAGTGTGGAATAACTTCACTCATCTTAAACATAAGGATTAATGGTCAGGTTTTGCTGTTTCGCTCTGAAGAAAAAAAGCTTAATTTTCTCACTGATCACTTTTACTGATGTTCAGTGTTGTATTAATGAGAAATGAGAAAGTAGTAGTAGCGGAGACAGGAAACGCAGGACTCACAATGCAAAGACTTGGCTCGGCTACTTAGTGATCTATAAGCTGATGCCCTTGATGGTGTTGATGTTAGTTTCCAAACTTAAGTGTTGGAACCTGATCTGTTTCAGTAGAACGTACAGATAAGGAAGTGAACAAGATGGACTGACTAAAGCACTGCTGCATCGCTCTCTTTAGATAGAGATGATGAATTCCCACTGGCACCAGTATCACTGGGCAGTTACACTGTACTGTGAGTAAATTAGGAAAGCTAATATTCAATAAATTGTTTAAAAATATAGATTTTTCAAGTCAGCAAAGTGGATTTTTTTTTTTAAACAGTGCAAGGTGTCAACAAGCCATTTTTCTTACTGGTCATGCCTACCTGTCAACTTCATCACGAGCAACAATATCCCCTTTCTTCAGAGCTTTGATGGCAAACATTTCCCCAGTGCTCTTGTATTCTGCCAGCAAGACCTGTTGAATAATTCAAAATATTGACTGAGGCAATGTAGCTCAAACACAAACACTAACCTGAATAAATCTTCTGACCTCCGTTCAGACAGAATACACTCAGTAAGGTAATTTACAATCAATAAAATGGTTTTTACCTTTCCAAAGTGGCCACGGCCCAGAACAGCTACACATGAAAAGTCTTTGAGACTGAACTGGATGTCTGGCTCTTCCCTAAAAAAAATTTAATGAAAAGCGATTAGACTTGATGGACACTGAAGCTCAAATCAATACAACTTGGTGTCTTGATGGAATGAAGCTATAAACTGAGTGTCCAGGAAAACACACCTTGGTTCGATATGCTGTTGCTCTATAAACTCCAGATCAGGCTGCGGAATTTCATTTTCCACCAGACTATCGTTTTCCGGCTTGGACACCGTACTGTTCCGGCTGTCATTCAGGAAGTCAAACGTGGCTAATGCATCCTGAGGGTACAAACCACTTAAGGTCAAGCCTAAAGTTTGCAAATCCCATCAAAACATAACCCTAAAAACATACTGGAAGAGTTATGCTTTAAAACAAGCGCTTTAGCACAAGGAAATCAATATCTAATTGAATCAACTAATCTCCTGTTGTGCTTTACATTTTGTGTACTGGAGATGCATTTAGGACACCCATTTCAAATTTCAGTTCATTACCTGCACTGCCTTCCCATCAGAGACTTTCTCTCGCGATGGTGGTTCTTCTTCCTCTTCTTCCAGCTCAGCAGCAGGGGTGGGTTGACGTTTTGGAGGAGGAGTGGTGCCTTTGTCAAAGTCTAATTTGGTCACGGTTGGATCGCTGAGAGAAAAGGTCAAAACAACACTGCTGACAATGTGCCAATTTCCGTTTTAGTCCTGGTCCCTGGCCATGTTTGGGTCTGGAGTGTTTCTAGACAAACCAGACGCCTCACTGAAGGACATCTCATTAGAGCATTCAAGCACAGATAAAGAGGGATTTCAATCACATGGACATCTAAACAGTAAGGGGTTACTATATTTTACCCACAGCAACTGGGAAGCCTTCAGCTTTTATGGCCCTCTCTCTTGATTCAAAATAAAGTATAATTAATATTCAGTCAGAAAATGAGAATTTTTGTTTTATGAGATCTATGTGTACACGTCAGGATGAATGTAAATGTAAATGAAAATGGCCATGAACCAAATAAAAGGGCAAAGTATGCATCTGAAAGCCTACTGTGCTGATTCACGGATAATTAAGGATCGTTCTTACTGGATCATTTAACACTGTGGGTTTACTTCACTTTGTTAATAGTCAATATGGCCATGTTTACACACTTGCATTTTAAAGCGATGTACCATTCGGAAGCACATCATATAAACACATCATTTGTGATGTAGGGTGGAAACAAGCCACAAAAATATTACTGGCAACTGACCAAGGGCAAAGTGTTTTGCTTGAACTTGTCATGTGATTTTGGTAAACAGCCATCTGAGCTCTGTCCATGCTTGTGTGAATGGATGAGAGGTGAAGACAGAGTGGTTAACCATAGTGGTAAGAGTTCTGTGTCAGTATCCAGAAGGTTGAGAGTTCAAATCCCATGACTACCAGAAAACCACAGTTTAGCCTTTTAATCTAGTCTCATGACCCTGGACTGCATGCCTGCACTGTAACCCATTTCAATTTCATTTTCACAAAGCAATAGCATTGCTATATCTGGAAGTCTAGCAAGCTTCAATGTTGCTAAACAAAACAGTGGAGTTTATTGGGACATCTTCCAGCCAAACATATGGTTGGCTAATTTAAAATTCCTTTTAAAGGAACACAAAAAACAATCTGTCTAAGAAGCCTGTGTGGTATTTATCAAACTAGATGTACTGCATAGCTATGTGTAATATGATTGCTGTATAAAGTGAGAGAAAGTGAAATAAAAACACCAACTTTCAAAACTGTAGCTTAAGAAGATGTTGAGATATTGAATTGTCAGTTGCAGGGCCACCTGTGGATGAATATGGTACTGATGCAGGGTGTGAAAGTTGTGAAGGGTGATGTTTTATACCTTTACATCACAAGACTCTGACTAGTGCTAGATTGTTGCGTTGAACATTAATCACTAGGTAGCACAAATGCATGGTGATGATCTAGGGTAATGCACCTCCTAGAGGCAAAAGAGTTTGTGAGCTACTGCTCAAAAAGGTGCGATGAGCCTACCTCACTTCAGGGGGCACTAGCACAAAGACCAATAACCTTACATTCCATATCAGACATGTAGGGTAGCATACTAAAATTTCATGTGGATTGGTGGAGTTTAAGCATATGATCTAAAAAAAACTATACAACCACGAGAGCTAGCTGCGGCCATCATAATCATAGTAAGCATATAGTAACGATATGGCTAATATTTTTTATCCACACCAGAGGCAACTGCTCATGTGAACGCAGGGTTATGTGGTGTGTACGTGTGTGTACCTTGACAGAGACGGCGAATCCGGATGGCCGAGGATTCCCGTTTCCGGGCTCAGTGCTGATCCGAGCTCAGCCACCTGAGGACTGAAGGAATTGTTGACGGATGGGATTGCTCTTCTCATCAAACGTCCCCATGTGGCAATGTTGATGTTCATCTGAGGTGCGCGCAGGAATGTTTTACCTGTAGAGAGAAACCCACATCACACATCACCCCAGAGAGCAATGAATTAAACAACTATAACTCTGTGTAAAGGCAGGTAGCGAGAGCTCAGTGGTTACTAGTTATGATGGTTATGATCTAATAGCTCACTTAACATCAGATAAAAGTATCTGCTGAATAAAAAGGCTACTTTTGAAAGAATACATGACCTAAAATGAACCGATAGTGTGTACAAGGTACATAAAAGGAATGGTGCGACTTACCAAACTTACTTCTATCATGCCAATCAATCAAGGACATATTTATGAATATGAACTTACCCTGCTGTTTAGAGAAGATTTTCTTTTGTCTTTGTAGTTTGGGTCGCCTCTCGATGACTGGATTGAAAAATGTAACCTGGATGGAAGCAAATACAAGTAAATACATATTTTGTAATGCCGTTCAGGCTTCATTAAGGCATGTGTGTGTGTGTGTGTGTATGTGTGTGTGTGTGTGTGTGTGTGTGTGTAAAATAAACATGACAGCACCTCAGCAAACAGAGTTCCCTGAGGCTCCAGGTAGAGGCACATGCCGTGACGCTGGTTGTCCAGAAAGTCCTCCAGCCTCAGGAACTTGACGGCACACAGAGAGCGCCAGTCCCTCCAGTACACAGAGATCTCCAGCTCACGAGACTATGCAGAAAATAATAATTAAAAAAAAATAAATAAATAAAACACACAATACAAATACACCGTCAAATATTTCTATGTCTGACCGACTTTATTTTAATATCCATAAAAGCCTTTTATCGCTCAAGTGCAAATTACCGCACAATAAGATGATGAAACACAAATTTCAGGACAGACATCACCACACGGTGATGTAAAAAAAAAAGATAAAACCCTCTATATACACCAGAACAGTGAGCATTACTATGAGAAATCACTCTATTAGACACACAGAACTCAGGGGTTTTCATTGATAAATCTGTACACAGAGGATCAATCAACCCAATCAAACCTGCTGCAATTCCATGCAGGATGAAATATGTAAGTATGATTAATAGATATGAAAAAGATAAACCAAGACAAAACTTTGGGACAATGTATGGCTAAACGTATGTGGACACCTGACCATCACAAATGTCTGGCCCCATTCCAAATCCACAGGCATTAACAAGGAGTTGCGCCCAACACTGCTCTTATAACAGTCTCCACTATTCTGGGAAGGCTTTCCACTATATTTTAGAGTGTGGTGTGGTGTGGCTGTGGTGATTTGTGCACATCCAGTCACAAGAGTATGCCATCAAAACAAACCATACCAGCGGCTCAAGTGTACTCTGGTCTGCACCAAAAGCTCTTAGTTCCAGTGAAGGGAAATGTTAATTATCCCACTGCATTTCAAAACTATTGTGTGCCTCTAACTTAGTGGAAACAGTTCATGGGAAAAACCACATATGGGTTTGATGGTCAGGTGTCCACATACTTCTGGTGATATTGTGTATTTCTTGAGGGACGAGGGGTTTGGCTGCAGTGTGTGTATGGGAACACGGCATTCTAATGGGTGTTGTGGGAGGTGGTCAATCATCAGACATGGCAAAAAAAAAAAAAGAAAGAAAGAAAAAGAAATACAAGATGTAAATGGTCATTACATGGCCATTGGAACAACCAGAGTGACTCCAGAGGGTTATGCGTTAAAATAAAATCCTTTGCATCAGGTGTGCAGTAGGGTGAAAACGTGATAGGATGGCATCCAAAAAGAAACAAAAAGCTAAATAGCAAGCCCTCAGCAAAATAGCAAACCCTCAGATTCATGATGCAATTCGAAAGTGCAATATTATAACTTTCCTTCCAGGACTGCGGAAATAAAATTTGTTTCCGATTTCAGGCATCATTTTATCATTCAAGGATTTATTTGAAGTGTTGATATACAGTGCAAGCAAGTGTGCATGTCTGAGTTTTTGAGGAGGACTGGCGCAGGAGCAACAATTCTTATTAAGATAAATACATGTGAATGGGGGTCTGACAGACATCCATCCAGGGTGTAATACTTCCATGTGCCTGATGTTTTCAGGATAGGAGCCAACAGCAAGGTGAAAAAAATAAATGACTAAGTTTAGGTGCTTCAAAAACTTTTGGTGAACTCTGAACCCAGCAAATGATGGACAGCAGCTGCTATTGCTGCAAACACAACAGCTGGTTGTCATTTATGACAGAGAACTGTGGAGGACAAGCCTGTCTCCACAGAGGGGGAAAAATTGAACACAGGCCGAACAGTAATGTCACTGGTCAGTCTGACACCTGCCATGTCATCAGCTGGCCAACTTCCCACATGCAGCAGCCATATTTGTATGGTGCATGTAAGAAATCTGATCATAATGCACACAGAACACAAACTGTGATGTGTGTGCGTGTGTGTGTGTGCGTGTGTGTGTGTGTGCGCGTGTGCGTGCGTGCATGGAGTATTTGATTACCCGATCCAGCTCCAGTGTGAATTTCTGGTCCCAGGACTGGTTGCTGATTGGTCTCCAGTTCGTCTGCCCCACCACTGTGTTGTCCAGTTTCAGAACAGCGCTGATCTCATCTGAAGATAAAACACAAACACTGCTTCTTACACTGCTGGGTATAAAGCCATACCAAATGCTTTAACATGATGTGTTCCATCCAAATATTTTACATATTTTAAATGCAAGTCTGATTTCGTTACCAATAAAATTCACTGCCTTCAAAATTACTCTACTACTGAATAAAAAATGAACATAAACACTCCGTTACCTGAGGCACATATTAATGAGTCTTATAGCTACCTAACCTGGCAAGTCAGTCAAGTGCTGAAGATTTATATCGAAAATTCAGGCACTGCCTTTTCTTCCAATACTATTAGGGTATCAATGGTGTACAATGTTTTCCAAATCCATCAGGAGAATAAAAAAATAAATAAAAAATAAAAAAATTAAAAAAACTTTCCATGTCACCATCATTTTATTCCACAAAGAGGAAATGCTGAAGGAACTCAACTGGATAGCTCGTCCGCTTTGGACAGGTTTCTGCTGCTGCCTGATTTGTTCTTGTTTGTTCTGCTCATGAAGGAGGAGCGTGTTTCACTCGGGCTCCAGCCAGGCAGGGACACAGATGCTGCTTTAGACCGGCCTGGAACATTCTCCAGCAGATCTTGACAGCCCATGAGCCTCACCTCCAATGTTCCTGTAAATAACACATAACACACACGCAGACAGACACACACACAGACAAAACTATTACTAAAAATGACATCATCTATTCTGAATATGCTAAAACTGATTATTGAATATTAACTCTGCTTTGCTATGAATCACAAATTAGCCAGACAGCTGATCCTTGTGCTAACTATACCACTAATGCAAGTTATCAAGCCTAACAATATAGCATGAAGTTTGTCATGAAGATTTGAAGATCTTTGAAGATTATGCATCTTCTATTCCAGCACAAAAATAGCTGCAATGATTATTGCGTTAAATAGACATTGATGACAAAAAGAACGAGACAAAAAGAAAAAAAAGTTTTCCAAGCACACTTTCAGCGATGGAACATATTGTCTGCCAAGTTAGGTTATAATGGATCTATTGAAGGAAATCAAATTATTCAGCTCCTCAAACCAAAACCACTGGCCAAGCTTCACTTTTGGGTCAGCTTTCTCTGCTGAGCCGTCTGTAGTTCTGTTGTCATTTCTGCACTAACTTCACACTCTTCTCTAAAGCCTGGGAGTTTAAAAGTAATAATAAAAATAGCACTGTAGGCAGACCATTAGACCATTTTTCTGATTGGTACTTCCCCATCATGGTATGCCTTCACCATTCAGTAGTGTTCATTCGAGTGTGTGCGTGTGATTACCTGTGAGAGCTGCTGGTTTAGCCACGGTACTATACTGGTTGTGGGAGGAGATGATGCTCTGGCGTGGACTCTGAGGTGTCACTGCCATGAAGAGCTCTTCTGAGATCAGGCTGGCCTTCGGGTGGCTCTTTGGCAGCTCGCTCAGCCTCTGCTCCAGAGAATACCTCAGCAGGTCCAGCTTTTGACTCGACTCATTAAAGCGTGCCTGGGCCTGAAAGCAGATGTAGATCAGTTATCTCATTGGATGGGCAGGAAACGTACACATTTATACAGCCGATGAACATACTGCCACTTTTCTTACTATTTTTGTTTAGAGACTAATCCACCTTTACGTTTTCTTATACATGTTCAACTACTGAATGTGTATGGACCATTTATACACCATCACTTATTTCACACACACCTTCATTTTTTGCAAAAAAAGTCCAAAAATTATATAATCACAGGGTCTGCAAACAGAATATTCACTCATGTACAGCTAAAAAGCATTTCTTGGCAAGTGCTGAAATGTTGGGGAAGAAATCTTAACTGTATAATACAGGTTTGCAAGGTCACACGGACACACATCAGGTTTCAGTGTAATACTGAAGAGTTACAGTGAGAAAAAATGGCCTTTTTCCAACTGGTCATGAGCCAAAGACTCTTTAATGTCTCACTCACATTCCACACAGTGTCGTTACAGCATCTGTGAGAATTCACACTGCAATGGGAACAATTTTTTTTCTCTTTTAATTAGGCCAAGACTGAAGGACAAAGAAGCCCTGCACTTTTCAGATTTGATCTCCGTCAGACTGCACCTGCATCCTAGGGGTGGGCGATCTTCCCAAAAAAAAAAAATTATATCACGATCTTATTAACACAGTCACAAGCCAAGGTCTGAATTGTGAGCTTGCTTGACAGTTTTGAAATGAGCTGTTGAGAATATTTAGAATCAGCCTGTAGACCTATTTACCAGAATATTGCATCAAAGACACTGTTTTCAAAATGGTCATTAAAAAACACGTTAAACATTATTTTAAATATTAAACAGTTTAATTTTACTATTTTAATATTATTAAATGGTTAATATTATTCAGGAGTAGACAAAAAAATTAGTCATTAAAATAGTAGTAAACAACACAAAAGTGCACTTTTCAAATTCAGACACCATGATTCTAGGGCTTCCTGCAGGTCATGGGCAAATCAGCTCCCTAGTGTGGTCTTCAGTGCAGAAATTTGTTTGAAGACATGCACAGTTTAGCTTGCACGGATGGTCAGATTCAGGTATGGCTCAGATGTACGACTGGACTGTAAGTCACTCATCATCATGTTTTAGAAACATCTTTATGACATGGCATATCAGACCATGCATCTAGTGCAAGTGTGCATCAGTGTCTTAAATACCAGGTTGTCTACAGCTTTGTACAGCATCATATCCTTAGCTAGCTAGAACATGACTGCCTCAGTCACCTTTTATCGTATGTTTTCGACTGCTCTAATGCATAACCGATTATATTTTAGGACTCGTCAGATACAGACGAACGGGGTTGTACAGACCTGAGCGAAACACTCTCAGCACCTTCCCTCAGATGTTTCCTTTTAAGGTGTTCGAATAGATTTGTCGTATTACTCCCAGAAGTGCAGCCTGAAGAAGTTTACAGATAACTTTGCTTTGAGAAACATCTGACTGTGCCACACTACTGACAAGTCGAGTCGTTTTTTGGCACCAGCTCCTCTAACATCTAACATGCTTTTGGGAAAATGAGTAGGGAAAAAATCTCAAGTTTCTTCAAGTTCTGTCACAATATAAAATGATTAGAGATTGCAGACCCCTACTGCATCCTATTCCTGCAACCTGTCACATCTAACAACTCCATATATTAACACCATATATTAACTATATACTGTATATCTAAGCATTTTTTCAGTTTAGCATTTGAAAGAACTTTTTTTTAACCAACAATTACTCGAATTGCTCAAATTTCTGGTCTTTACTTTTTTGTACCTACTAAATGTCATTCATGTTAAACCTAATTTTATAGTTTTTTTTTTTCTTCATTTGCACTTTCTGCTTGCATGCTTTTGCACATGAAACAAGTTGCAACTAAAATGGATGCAACCATGGCTACAATGGTTCTAATATTACTACAGATTTTCTGTCATGAAAAATTGAATTGAACGCACCTCAGAATGAGCTTTTTTCTCTGTGACTTTCCCTGAGCCGAGCAGCTTCATGACGTTCTTGGCTCCCTCGGCCACGGCAGACTCGATCCGGAAGTGATGCCGCAGCTCCTCCAGCCGCAGATCCAGAGGACTCATTATGGACTTGTTTGTAGGCACTGTAGGGTCAAAAGGTCACCGGCGTTAGCTTCAGCATACAGCCAAACAAAACGTCATGGAAAACCGTGCAGTAAACAGTCGAAGAAAAAGCCAAACATTTCAATGGGCGTCATGGCGATGGTAAGAAATGTACAGCTGTGCACAGATCTGACTTTTAGTGGCTGTCCTAGGATTCGGTGATACAGCAACATTTTTACATCATTATATTATTTAATGTAATCCACAGGCCACATGTCACAAGTGTTGTTGCGGTGCTTACACTGGGAGATTTATGAAACGTTTCTGACACTGCCAAAACATTGTCATCTTAGGTCATAGTAACACAATGTGAGTAAATGACATTATATGATCTGAGACAATAAAATCGGTGAAATCCGTACCGTGTAAACCAGGCTTTGGACAGCTAATGTTACATGCATCATTAACACCCTAGCTAGCTAACTGGCCACAAGGTAATTAAAATCGCCAAGGCACCCATTGCCATCTGTCTCTCACTCCAACAAGCAACCCGACGTCTGGGAAACGCTCGTTTTGTGGCTTGCAACAAGAACGTTTTCAGCTAATACATGACTTGCTTTTGTTTTGCTTAACTATAGGGGTATTTGAAATATTCACCTGGTCATCAGAAAAGGAAAATGATAAAACTCCCCTTTAAATTATTCCTTAAATATAGCTGAGGTCAAAATGACCCATTTCTACAATCAATAACAATTTAGATTCGTAAATCTGAACACTAAAAGGTGATCATAGTGGTGGCCTCATTCCTTTTATCTCTTATTTACACACAAGTGTAAATAACCTGAGGATGCCCAAACACAGGAATGATGTTAGAACTGATAACAGAAGGCAATACTAATAACTAGTGGGTATTTCTGTAAGCTCTAAATACATGCCCTGGTTTAACAGCACACCCATTACTAAACAGTGAGCAGAACTAGTAGGTTAAGTGTTTCATTAAAAAACAACAACAAAAAAAATTCACCTTCGTTATTCTCGTAACTCATCTCATTGGTCTGACTCGCTTTGAGGATCTGCATCCGGATGAACTCAATTTTGGTCTTGCTGTCCTGGAGCATTTGCTGGGCCATGGCAAGTAGCTTACGATCCTATAAAGCCAAGGAAAAGAAAATCATCATGAAGCGTTTTCTTTGAAAGCCTGTCTAGTTTAGAAATAATGCTTAAAGCCTCACCCTGATACAAAAAGGCATGCACACAAAGACACTGGTCCTGCAATATTAAAAGAAATCCGTTTCTTTCTGAAGTTAAACATTTGCCACATTTTGTGCCCCATCACACTGTGTGCAAAGATCACAATGCTGTTTACTCCAGTCACTGTAAATATGTCAGGCATCTCTGAAATGCTGCATTTCCCTTTGACAACCACTAACGTGGACGTCACCTCAGAAGCCTTTCCGGCAGGAAGTGCTTTCCTCTTCCACAGGAAGTCCTGCATGCGTGCTCCTCTAGGTTACACCCCTTTTAGTTACTCGTAAAACATGCAAAAAGGATTCTGATCAAAGCCGGTTATGAGTCATGCTTTCGTACCTGTAGCTAAGCAGCTGCCAATACTTCATTTCCGTGCCAAAATAACTGGCGAATATTTTTTTTTTTTTTTTTATCATACTTTATGATTTTATCTTTACATTTGGAGTTCCTTGAGCTTCCTCACAACCAAGCTGTGCTAGTGTGTCGAACTGCTCGGTGGCAACTCTGAGCTGCTCAGCAAACTCTAACATGTAAAGGAGAGGTAAAGAGATGGATCAAAACAGCCTTAAGCATAATAAACAAAAACACACAAGCACCATTAACTGTTTCCCGGAGCTACAGCAACAATAATATTCCTACAAACACGAGCTTGCATACAGTGGACATTTTGTTAAAATGTTCCAAGTCCCATTCATTAGCACAGACACACACACACACAGACAGACAGACAGACAGACAGAGACACACAGACAGACAGACACACACACAGAGACAGACAGACAGACACGCACACACAGGCGCGCACACACAGGCGCGCACACACAGGCGCGCACACACACACTTCATTCACATTACTCACAGAAGAGAATAAAAAGGCTCAGTACTTGACAGAAGGCCCTACTTGTCCTTTATGCCAAGTGGACATTTTCGAAATCACAGTATGACTGTACTGCACACACTACATGACTTGCAAACTGTTGTTCTTGGACGTACGCTACATGAGCGATCACACCTGGATCCTTTACCTGAAAGCATGCCTGATCCCTAAATCCCACTTTCTCACAGAAATAAATATTCCGAGAGCAACCGGCTGTTTCTGCTTACGTTTTTGGAGGGGGTTGTTACAGAATCCCCAAAATCATTCTACATTCGATTTACCTCGGAAGTTCCGGGTCAGAACTTGGAAGTACAGCCTTTACGACTTCCGAGCGTTCGAGCGACAAGGTGGGGGAAAATGAAACATGGATGTTTCTGTTTCTGTCATTTGTTAGCAACAAGGTAGCCAGGGTAACGGTAGAATAATTCAAATCGCCATCATGTTATATTCAATTCAATTCTTTATTTCTAAAGCACTTTTAACAATGAACATTGTCACAAAGCAGCTTTATAAATACAAAGACATCATATATTTACCTCCTCAAAACAATATTTAAACAATAGTACTTTGTTTACAGTTGGTCCTGGGAGAAGTCCTGTTATTTCGAGGTCACTTGCTGAACTCGGGGTTGATGACACCACATTAAGAGTTTTTTTTTTTTTTACTAGATGGACTAGAGAAATTTACAAGTTACGAGTTTTAGTCGAACACAGCGTTAGTCTGGAACAGGGAAACTGGGTAGTGTGTGTTCAGCATTAAACTGACCCTTGGCTGTATACTTACTTACTTATAACCATATGTACAGTATATATACAATTATATTGATCACATCCCTTATATTATCCACAAGTACACCAAGATCTCTTGTTCTTTTGCACTATGACTGCTAATTTGCATTTCTGGTAGATGCTAATTGCATTTCGTTGCTTGTACTTGTACTGAGCAATGACAATAAAGTTGAATCAATCAATCAATCCATCCATCCATGTATGGAGTTGCACGGAGCTGTACGGAATGCAGGGAAACTGAAACTTCATTCTTACTTGCAGTTAAAAAAAAGAAATGATTTAATATTCAGCTTTGCCGCTGGTAAATATGTACACAACACTAAAAGCCACTCAATGGCCACTTGTACCAACATTCATGAGCTAATTTATCAAATACACAAACCATGCAGATAACTGTACTAGTGCAACATGACCATAGGATACCGTTATCATTACATAAGAACGTTATGACCGACTTTTCCACGTGTCGGTGCTTCTCTAACTCTTTGTTACTCACTGTTAAAAGTCACTCACTGTACTTTCAAAAGTCTTTTGTACCAATTCTTTCGAAGTCACTTCATGTCTGTGAAATACCTATATTTTATAGATTATGGATCCCATTGTGTGAACCAAAATGATATACAGTGACACGTTTGTACAAGGAAAATGTCCTGAAACATTATAATGACTTGTTTCATGGCGGCAGAAGCGTTCAGATAATAATGAAGCTGTTAACTGACTGGTTCAGAAGGTGGACCATTATCTCTTGTTCCTAAAATAGTCCAATACTGTCTTGTTCAAATGTACCTTTGCATTTCCTTTGTACTTACCATCAGATATTTAAAAGTTATGTATCAGATTATCATATGGCACATAGCCAGTTATACACACAGGCATAATATTATGACCACCTCCTTTTCTCTACACTTCTTGTCCATTTTCTCAGTTCCACTTACCATATAGATGCACTTTGTCGCTCTACAGTTAGAGACAGAAATCTCTAATGGTCAGGACCCCCACAGGTCCACCACAGATCATTCTCAGCACTGCAGTGATACTGATGTGGTGGTGGTGTTAGTGTGTGTTGTACTGGTGTGAGTGGATCAGACACAGCAGTGCTGCTAGAGTTTTTAAACACTGTGTTCACTTACTGTGCACTCTA
>JANCOA010000019.1:12094408-12109241 GCA_024363135.1 Leptodoras oyakawai | reverse complement strand
CCACGTGTTCATTCATAGTTTTGATGCCTTCAGTGAGAATCAACAATGTAAATAGTCATGAAAATAAAGAAAACGCATTGAATGAGAAGGTGTGTCCAAACTTTTGGCCTGTACTATAATATATATATATATTGCTGTCGTAAGTTTGAGGTTTTGCCAGAATTCTTGTAGTTATGGTACCCTTGAAATGCTAATACGTGACATTCCAAACTTTGCTTCTACCTCCTAAATGCTACAACCCATCTCACAAACTCCAACTATTAAACCACACTGAAAAATCACAAAATCATGATTACTTGCCATTCACATGGAGGAAACTGCTCTAGAAGCTTCCATTGATGTCTGTTGCTTTATATATGCACTAGTGAATGCAATCAATGATGTGCATGGGTGGCATTGCTATGTATTTTGCACAGTTTTTATGGTACATCTGTGTATTTCAATATAGATACACTGTACAAGTTTGAATGAGCAGTAGATTGGCCAAAAGTGCTACAATTGAGGAAAGTGATAAAAGATTATAGATAGTGTGGAAATCCTCACTTAACCTAGTAATGTTGTCAGACCTGAATCACTTTGCTGCTATAAATCAGTTTTATACAGACAGCACGACGACACAGATGGTAGCGTCGTTGCCTCACAGCTCCTGGATTACCCTAGGGTTACTGTCTGTGTGGAGTTCTCCCATTTCCTCCCACCACCCAAAAACGTCCAGGTAGATAGACTGACTACTCTATAGTACCCCCTTGATGTGAATGTGCATGTATGATGATGAAAATTACATTTATATAGCGCCAAGGCCACTTTACAATCAACATACAACTTTAACACAGACACACACCGGTGAGAACCGGCAGCCAATAGCACACAGCATACTCTCAACCGGAGACCACAGCCCCCTGGGGGACTGAATGGGGTGCAGGGAAGGGAGAGAGGAAAACACAGACACAGTGTGGCAGACACACAGACATTCACACCAGGATTATACCCACCCTAGCGTGCATGTCTTTGGGTTGATGGAGGAAACCAGAGTACCTGGAGTAAACCCACGCAGACACAGACATGCAGACTCCACACAGAAAGGACCCAGACCGCCCCACCCAGGGATCGAACCCAGGACATTCTAGCTATGAGGCAACAGTGCTACCCACCGAGCCATCGTGCTGCCCATGGTGATCTTGCGACAACCATCATTCCTGGGATCGGCTCTGGATCCACTGCTAAAGCAATTACTGACGAAGAATGAATGAACATTTCTTTTTTCTGCTACTATTATTTTTGGTTGAAGGGCAAATGATGGAAACGAGTTAGTTCATGTTTATTAAAATAAGACATGGCAGACAGGGGGTTGGGGAGACACGACTATATGTTTTCTATACTCCCCACCCCTGGGGATTAGTAAGAAATTTCTGAGAACGTCAAAATGGTTATTTGGAAACTCATCATATGAACTGCATACCCTCTTCTTTGTGTCTTCAAACTTGGAGCACATCAACATGGTAATTTGGACAGAAAGGCTGAAGGAGCTTGTAATTGCTGTAGGCGAGTTTGTAAAGCGTGCTATTTAAATGTTAGCGTACAAGAAAGATTACAGTAGCTGCACTGCAGAAAATACCACAGCTGGGCACTGTTCAAGTCCAGCATTTTCAAGAAAACCTTTCTGCCTTATGCATCAAGAAATGAAGAATGAAGCTGTGCCTTCATTCTTGTTATGACTTTTTGACAGTTTATGCACCTTGAACTAACCCTAACACACCAGGTTTGCAAATCTTCTGATTTATAGCCAAACAGTAAACTTACCAGCATGAAAGACTGTGCGCGCACACACACACACACACACACACACACACACACACACACACACACACACACACACAGCTCCAAGGCCCTGAGCCATTCTGTGCAACTGAAACCACAAAATATGGCTGTGATTCAAGGTGCCTGTGATTGTGATTATAATAGTCTAATGTAAAGGTCTAATGTAAAATTGTACAGTCTACCATAAAAAATGCAATGTGCCAGATAAATCAGTCATATGTAGAAGTCACTTATTGATTTCAACATATTGAGACAAGTGTCAGACACTAGCCAGATTTTTACATATGATATGAAAAAAAATCATCATCATAAAACGTGCTGAGAATTTTATAAGAATATTAACACTAAGTGCTACAGGAATCTTGGAGCAAGGTTCACATCAACCATCAGAAAAAAAATGTGATCTCAGTGATTTTGACTGTAGCATGGTTTTTGCTAATTATTTGTATAACTGCTAATCTCCTGGGACTTAAACACACAGCAGTCTCTAAAGTTTACTCAGAATGGTGCAATAAAGAAAAAACATCCAGTGAGCACTGGTTCTGCACACAGAAATGACTTGTTAATGAGAGAGGTCAACAGAGAATGGCCAGACTGGTTCAAGCTGACACAAAGGCTACAGTAAGTCAGATAACCACTCTGTCCAGCTGTGGCGAGCAGAAAAGCATCTGAGAATACACAACTCATCATCCCTTAGGATGGATGGGCATGTCAGGTTCCAGTTCTGCCAACCAAGAACTGAAAGCTGAGGCTTCCGAGGGCAGAACAAAACTGGACAGGTGAAGACTAGAAAAGCATAGCCTGGGCTGATGAATCTTGCTGATGCAGACAGATGATAAGAGTCAGAATCTGGCACAAAGAGCATGAACCCATGGACCCAACCTGACTTTTGTCAACAGTCCAGGCTGGTGGAGGTGGTGTAATGGTGTGGGACATGATTTGTTTGTACATTTTGGGATTGTTAATAATCACTGCTTGAACGCTACAGCATATTTGAATATCTTTGCTGACCACGTGCATCCCTTCGCGGCCAAAAATGATCTTCCTCCACTGGCTACGTCCAGCATGATGACGCATCATGCCACAAAGCAAAAGCAGTCTCAAACTGCTTTCATGAACACGACAAGCTCACTTTTCAGTCTTCAATGGCCTTCCCAGTCCCTGGATCTGAATCTTATACAACACCTTTTGGGTGTGGTAGAAAGGGAGTTTTGCATCATGAACACTCTCCTGAAAAATCAGCAGGAACTGATGCTGTGTTGAATTTAAACAGAGGCCTGACCCAGCATTAGTCTAATAAAGTGCTAGTCCATTAGTATTCTGGGCAACACCCTGGATTGTTCACTTGTCTGGTTGGAAAGCTAATGAACTTGTGACTTGTGCACCCCTGCTAAGATGTTAACAGGTACATGTTTTGCCTCTGCTGAAATTGTTTTCTGGAAGTTTCATTTCACAGATTTATTTTTCACAATCAGTGCTGGTAACTGGACTGTAGCCAGTGCAAAGTGATAATCCTCCACAGTTAAAAATAAGCTTCTTTCAAGCTATCATCTAGATTCCGCTGCTTTACCGAGATACTGTTGAGTTTCTGTAGATTGGGCAGGGGTGTGGTGCATCACAGTGACTACTGACTGCTGTGCAAATCAGTCAAGTTATTCAAGTCGCTCTCACACTTCTTGTTTCAGAAGGCAACATATGGAGTCAAATCATGACTCGAGGCACTTCATGTGCCAGTTAAGTATCGACAGCTGCTGCGACTGCAGTTACAGCGACATGGAAAAGGCTACGAGAGACTATGAGAAGCCACTGGCAAAGAGACGATGAGTACTATATAGGGTTAAAATTATGTTTCTGGAGCTTTCAGTGCAAAGAAAATGGCCGTACGTCCAGACTGAGTTCTTCTGTTGTTGGTATTTAAACACAAATGCATATTTAGTGTCTTTTGCTTAAAGTTTTATTTGTAGTATATTTTCCACACCTGCCTATATACACACCCACATATATACAGAGTACTGTGCAAAAAAGGTTTAGGCAGGTGTGAATGCTGTAAACTAAGAATGCTTCCAAAATGGGAATGTTAACATCTTACTTTCATCAATTGACAAAATGCAGTGAATGAACAGAAGAGAAATCTAAATCAATATTTGGTGTGACTACCCTTTGCCTTCAAAACAGCATCAAGTTGTACATAGTTTTTGAAGGAACTCAAAACTGGTAGGTTGTTCCAAACATCTTGGAGAACTAACCAGAGCTCTTCAGTGGATGTAGACTTCCTCAAATCCTTCTGACTTTTCCTGTAATCCCAGACAGACTCGATGATGGTGAGATCAGGGCTCTGTGGGGGCCATACCATCACTTCAAGGACTTCTTGTTCTTCTTGATGCTTAAGATAGTTCTTAATGTTCATTGGCTGTATGGTTGGGGTCGTTGTCTTGCTGCAGAATAAATTTGGGGTCAATCATATGCCTCCCTGATGGTACTGCATGATGGATATATATCTGCCTGTATTTCTCAGCATTGAGGACACCATTAATCCTGACCAAATCTCCAACTCCATTTGCAGAAATGCAGCCCCAAACTTTCAAGGAACCTTCACCATGCTTCACTGTTGCCTGCAGACACTCATTATTGCACCGCTCTCCAGCCCTTCTGCTAGAGCCAAATATATTTTGTCTCATCAGACCAGAGCACTGGCTGCCATTTTTCTTCACCTCAGTTCCTATGTTTTCCTGCATAGATGATTCGCTTGGCCTTGTTTCCATGTCAGTGGTATGGCTTTTTGGCTGAACTCTTCTGGTCAAACTTCTCCAGACTGTAGATGGGTCCCACTGGTTTCTGCCAGTTCTGAGCTGATGGCGCTGCTGGACATCATCTGATTTTGAAGGGCAATTAGCTTGATGCGTTTGTCATCTGCTGCATTAAGTTTCCTAGGCCGACCACTACGCCTACAATCCTCAACATTACCCATTTCTTTGTGCTTGAACAGTACATCTTGAAACCCCAGTCTGCTTACAGGATGTCTTTGTCTGGGAGAGCCCTTGCTGATGCAGTATAACTACTTGTGTCTTGTTGCTATGCTCAGTCCTGCCATGGTTTATGCCCTGTGTTTCAACCTACATGTGAAATTGATGATCATTAGCACCTGTTTGGTATATTTGGTTGATCATACACCTGACTATTATCCTACAAAATCCCTGACTTTCTGCAAGTGTTCTTATAAGAATTGATGCTGGTTTGAAGGCAAAGGGTAGTAACACCAAATATTGATTGGATTTTCTTTTGTTCACTCAATTTGCATTTTGTAAATTGATAAAAAATAAATAATTAAACAACTGTCAAGATGATCAATTCTATTTTTGGTTGTTCCAAAAAATAGAATTGATGAACAAACTTAGAAAGTCTACTACAGGAAGCACATACACACTAAATTGCTCCTTTAAATGTTTCTAAAATTAAGGATCCTTATAAAACAGCTGTGCTTACTGAATAGGACACACTTATATCCTGAAAGTACTATACTAGCCAAAATATTGCCTAGTTAGGTGACTGTTTCTTGAATAAAACATAGGCCGAAATGTCTGCAATTCTACAGTTCTTGTCAGTATTTTGGCCATTCCTTCAGCAAACAAGGAACCCGGCATTTCCAGACGCTCATCCGTCACACAAATAGCTTATCAGACAAGAACCAGAGACACTGAAATGTGACATTTCCACTACAAGTTTGGCTCTAATCTCTGAGACTGGTCCATGTAAATCAGTCCAGTGTCTAATAGTGTCCTGATAAGCCTGGCAGATAATCTTGTGCTTAAGTGTGGTTGACGGTTTTCTTAAAATAACGCAAGAGTCTAATCTGAAAAGCAGGTTCTCCTGGCAGGTGAAAGTCATTCACAAGAAGCCACAAGACGGAAAGGACCTGCTTTCTGTGTTAGTACACACCTCAATAGAGTACTTATGTGTAACCACTTTGTTTTCCAATCAAGGGGTTGTAGGTGCCCCAGCCCTGACTCCCTCTTCAAGCCTGTGTGGTTTGTATTCACATACTAGAACTGAATCATGCACAAATACAAAATACCCACTGTGTGACTGTGTATGACCGCGTCTGTATCCACATGTGCTTCTTTCAAATCCTACTGCTAAAGGCAGATGTAGCCAGTAAGTGTGACCTATTCTCACCAACACATGTATGCCATATTAAGCAGCACTCTCCCCAGGGCATTACTCTCCATGCCACATAGTATTTTAATACTTTTATAGTACCAGCTCAAAAACATATCCAGCTAGACTTTCTGGTCTTGTTGGAGAACAAACAGCAGTTTCTATGCATAATTTAACTATAAATAGCCTCCCAGGTTGCTGTCCGTGATCATCTGTTAATCTGCAGCCATGAACTATGACCCTGCACTGCAACCACAAATGTAAAAAAGGTGAGCTTGCGTTCGACACACCTACACTTCATCAGTGCTTGTTAAAGATCCTTGTTTGAGCATGTGTCTAGTAATGCAAATGCGGTCTGTAGCGATGCGTTTGCGGTATGTACAGTGGATACAAAGCGTCTACACACGCCTGCCCAAAATGCAGGTTTCTGTGACGCAGATAAACAAAACCAAGACCAATCATGTCCAGTCCTTTTGCCACTCTTACTGTGATAAAGCAACCGTGTGGAAATAGAAACAAATAGAAACATTTGCTGTGAAAAGAAGTAAAAGAAATAAATATACTTTTAGACAGCTACATGTGTGTGTCTCCCCCCTTACCTTCTGCTTTTAATACAGCACTCAGCCTTTTGGGGTAAGAGTCTACCAACTTTGCACATCTTGATGGGGCAATTTCAGTAAACCGCTCTTGTAAAAAAGCTCCAGATTTATTACATGGTGAGGGGATCTCCTGTGCACAGCCCTCAAGTCATTCCACAAGCTTTCGACAGGGTTTAGATCTAAGCTCAGGCTGGCCCATTCTAAAACTCGGATCATCATCTTCTGAAACCATTCCTTTGTTGGCTTGGATTTGTGCTTTTGGTCAGCATCAGGCTGGAATTTTTTTTTCTTCATTTTCAGCTGTGTAACAGAAGCCTGCAGGTTCTGAGGCAAAACAGATGTCCATTTTGATTAAAGCCTCAGTCTCAGCTGAAGAGAGGCAGCTCCACAGCAGGATGCTGCCACCACCAGGCTTTACCGTGTTTTCTGATAAAACGTCTTGTTTTTGTGAGTCGCTCTGGATAAGCGCGTCTACTAAATGTAAAAATGTTAATGTTTTTGCATCAGACATATCCTTTAGAAGTATGCCCATAAATATCTACCTTCATCTCATGAGACCATAATACATTTTGCCACATGGTTTGGGGTGAGTGCATGTATATTTCGGTGAAATGTCAATGGGCTTGGATGTCACATGCAGAGATTTACCAGTACATGCCAGATATTTAAGGAGCTACTTTAACTGTGGCGTAGGTCTCTCCCTAGCCTACATGCTATATCATCATCTTGTCCTTTTATCAGTTTTAGAGGGATGTGCTGTCCTTGGTAATGTGAATGTGATGCCCCAATTGCCTTCTGTGTTCCATGGTACACCTTATGCTCCTTCCTGCTCTATAGTTTGACACAATGAGAGCCCATAGATGTTTTATAAACTCTTAAACTCTGGTCCATAGCTTTTGCAGTCTGGCAAAACCAAGATGTCAAGAAACTCCAACAGAAACAACTGATCTTTATTGGAAGTTTATAATAAACACTAAATTGATGACTAGTGTATTACAACTCCTTTTAAGCAGGGGTTAGAATGGGAATTTCTTTGGTGGCTTTAAATCGCATTAAAAGGTGGAAAAAGAATGTATTGGTTTCCAGTCTTGTTAGTTTAACAAGGGTGTGTAGACTTTTCATATCTTCTGTATAATTTGTGCAGCTGGAATCTGTTAACCGTCAAACAACATATGATTCATGTTGGTTTTTTGTTATAGATAGGGTTACCTTTTTAACTTTGAGTGTCTTGATGCATGCTCAATAATCCATATAAGTAACTTTGAGCACAAAGAGAAGGAAAGAGAGAGAGAGAGAGAGAGACAGAGATGTACAGAGACCAGGACACAGCAAGCTTACATAAACATTTGCTTACAAACTTACATTTGTGGCACAAAGCTGAGAAAAGTCTCTGAATCCATTTGAATATTCCCAGAAACAAAGACAACTCCACACGCTGATCGGTGACACAGCCGCACTGTGTAGCCAGTTTCAGCTGCTCCATTAAATACACTGGCACGTAGCTGTTTGCTCTCTACACTGGTTCATACTAGCAAAAGCACACAGTAAAGAAAAGGTCATCCAGGTCATTCTGTTTCACCGGTCATCTCGCTCTGAAACAGCTTCTATACTACAGTACCAGTCTTCTGCTACTAGAGACAAGTTTGTTTATAGGTTTTTAACATCATTTCAGCATCAGAGGCAAGCACAAGGTTAGCTCCTTCATCAGTACACAAGTTCATCTTTCAAACACACAGTCTCAAGGCAATTTTGTATCTCCAATTCACCTAACATGCATGTCTTTACGCCCACACAGCCCTGACAGAGAAAGGACCCAGACCGCTCCACCTGGGGCTCGAACCCAGGCCCAGTGCTACCCACTGAGCCACCACGCTACAAGATAAAAGATAAGAAGAAAATTATGGTGGAAGTGGGCCCAACACCACCTATTTTCCTTTTACAGAGCTGCAGCGAGCAGGAGACTAGACGCATGAGAACATTGTAAAGGCAGCAGATTTATACTGTGGCTTCTTGTTCGCCCTCATGCAGTAAGAAAACATGAATGAAGGAGTTTCACCATCTTTCCACAGACATGGTGCTGGCATGAGTTTGGGGAACAGTAAAACTTTTTCTTTGTAAGGAAACCTGCCTGGAGCCTCAATACCATTATATAATCAGACTGCTGATTCCCGAATGAGTGGTATAAAAATAACCTGTAACCTTTTCCTTGGAGAACTTATTTTATCAGTCAAAGTCAAGTTCTTCAGAAACAGCACACAGCTAACGATTACGATGATTAAGAGTCACGTTGTTGTTTTTTCAAAGAGTGGAGCTGCTCAGAGGAAGTTACATTTGTTCAGATATAACTTTTAAATGCTCTGCTCTGTATGTATATATGTATATATGTATGCATTACTGTGATGAAGAAACTCTACAGTTCAAGATTAGGCAGTAGCACCGTCACCTTGTTGGTGGAAAAGGGCTAAATGTGGATTAAGAGCTCTAAATGTACAGGCCATGCTCTGACTATAAGCTCACTTAAAACCGTGCACTCACACAGACACGGACACACACGCAGATGAATGAACTGGAGGTGTGAAGGTGAGAGATGCTGATGTTACCACAGAGCATGTGCAGACTCACTATGAAGTCAGGACACACATCAATCCCACATTTTCGTATCAAGCAGCTCATAATACTTTGTCAAGTAAACTAAAGGCAGAAACAACAAAGCTTACTATATAAATATAACAAAATAATATAAAATAAGCAAGAAGCCATAAAACATCCAACCGAGGCCTAAAGTTTAAATAAATCTAGGCTAAAGATATTGAGTACTCACTCGGTTTTTCACAACTTCACACATATCATTATCATTATTATGCGTCTTTTGGTGAGTCAATTCGGGCCTTTGTTGACATCAGAGATCATTTTAAAAACATCTGACTGAAGACAAATAAACTCCCAGAGATGACGAACATTGGTCTGAAAGGTTCAACTGAACCCAACGAGAACAACAAAGGAACTGGTGATGCTTGGAAGCATCAGGTATCAAAGTATGCACATCCGGCATTAGGAGAATTCTACATCACCATGGCCATTATGCCTCTTAGCCATTTAGAGGCATGATCTCTGGTCAAATAAAACAAAACAAAATGCACTGTTTGGCCATACATATCAGTGCTGCGCAAGGAGAAAAGCATTGACAATTTTAAATCTGAAGAATACCATCCCAGCTGTGAAGCATGGGGCTGGTAGCACCATACTCTGAAGGTGAAGGTATTTTCATGGAAAAGGGATTGGTCCACTGCAGAAACTAAACATGAGGAAGCAGAATTATCTAGAAATACTAAAGCAAACTCTTAGGGCATCAAAGAGTGTTTCAATGTCACATCACAAAGCCCTCATCTGAATCCCATAGAAAGCTGAGTGTGGACGGAATTGATAAAGTATGTCCAAGCAAGGAGTACCACAAACCTGAGTGAGCTACAGCAGTCCTCTCTGGAGGAATGTTAAAAAAAACAAAACCTGACTTTGTTAAAAGCTTATCATGAAACGTGTGGAGTTGTAAAAAACGGAGTTTAGCCTAGGTATGTGAAAACCTCGACTGCACTGATAATGATGGAAAGTGCCCACAATGGCTATGTAATGTAATGTGTATGCAGTTCACATAATCCTGGGCATTTTTCCTGTTATACATGTGTTATCGAGAAGAAACACTGTTCTGATTAGTCTACACGCATTCACGAGGAATCTGGGCAGGCAGGCAAGTTTCTGCACCAATGTCAAACATAAGTGCTGCTCCCATCTCTGTTTAAAATTTTAGATTGAAGGAAATCCTATGGAAAGTCCTGTTATCAGAACGCTTGCTTGGCTTTGGCAGCACTTTCTTTGGCTACATTCGATTCTGCTTCTACATGTTACATTTAACTAGAGAAGATGGTAGTATAACAACTCGTATTGTACCGAGTGACCCGTCCTAGTGCATGGAGTTCATGTCACTGCTCACTATAACTGCTGTCTATGCAGGAACATTAACACTCATTTCATTGCCGTGGTAATGATTAGTATGGGATATGCCGTCACTAAAGACAACTGCCCTAAAGAAATGGACAAATATGCAATGATGAAGTGTCGTGTAAAAAGAAAAAAAATCCCACATTTTCTGCATTTCGTTTTCCACAAGCAGGGGCAGGATCTCACAACAAAGCAGCGTGTACATTTTCTTATTATCCTAATGTCATCTGGGAAATGTTAGAACACGTAATAAAATTCATCACATACGAAGGAAGTTTACAGCACCAACAGAGCAAGCTGTGCACAGGTGTGTGAGGTCTCAGAGCCCAGTTCTGAACAAGATTGCTTTATTTTATTTGACAAAGCCGGTCAAATATTATTCTTTAGGAGAAAAAAAAAAACACTGGCGGTAATCTTGTAAAGAAACATGACCTATATGTGGATTTTTTTCTTGTTCTTTAGAAAAAAAAAAAAAGATTTACATTCAATATGTGGGAAATGTGGTCCTCTATAATAGCTGTTGAATTATAGCTTGGCACCACAAGAAAAACACTCAGACACACGCACATACACAAATACACATACACCTCATGAGAAACAATAAATAATTAATTTCCTTGTCCGTTCCATTAGTCCGTCTCTCCCTCTCAACCATAAGCACAGTTTACTTCCTGTCCTGAGGCTGATGTCTCTCTCCCTCTCACAACCTGAGATAAAGTCCCTAAATGTGCCCAGAGCCACGTCTTTGAACTCTCATGCAGCGAGTAAGTTACATGTCGTTAGCTGTGGTGCTGTTAAAATTGGATTATGCTTGCGTTTAACCAAGTGTACAAGCAGGCAAGATGGCTGCCACGCGTGCCCTGTGGTTGTCTGGTGTGTCGCTTGTACACGTCCTCATCCAAATGGTGCACTGAAAATGTAAATCACGACAGCAGTACGGCACCGCGTCACACCCGTGTGTCAAACCGCATACTTATGTACTCTTCTCTACAGTTATTCATTACTATCACTAACTAGATTTCCTATTACGGTTAATCTCTGTGCGAGAATCCGCTTAATGTTACAGTTCGACGTGAAAACCAGACAGACAGGGATGTCTGGTCTCGCATGTCGTGTTTAATCCTCCAGCTGAATATAAAGAACATTCAGCTATCTGAACAATGCCGCTCGCATTACCGCTGCTTCACGTGTCAAATATAAACTGGCATTTTGGACCGAGGTAAAAACTTTTTCATCGTCAGCCTGTTCAGAAATTCCTACTGGACCACAAACAAAACAAAAACTAGCTGTAAACAGACCTACAGCTGATGAACCTACAGCATCAACCTGTAATGTAAATCACAAGTGATGCTGCAAACTGCTGTCAGACAGTTAACATTATGCTTTGGAGAACATGAACAATTCATAGCCTTCCACCCTTTAGAGACCAGATCTGACTGCGATCAGCATATAAAATGAAAAACAAGCTGTCCTTCAAGTGACGTTTCTTCTTATTCGAGTCTGAAAAGATCATTAGCATTTAATCCCAAGTAATCCCCGGTTTATTATCGGCGGTTCCCCTGATTCACGGCTGATCTGAACCGGTTATCTGCCCAAACGATCCTGTACTGTGAAGGGATTACAGGAGTAATCTGAATCGGAGCGTCCCAGATATTAACCCGTAAAATAACATTGGATATTTACAACTTCAAATCATGTAGTGTGATGTGAAGGTGATTTTAAAATCCTGTATTGAACAGAAACCTGCAACAGCCAATGAGAGCGAGCTGACCAGGAAGCGTCCCAGTGGATGCTGCATGCTTGGGTAGAGCAGTGTATACAAATAACAATAGTGTTACATATAACATCATTTGTGTACAGATAACGCCCGTGTCCGAACAACAACAAACGTTCGCTTGTAGCAGTAGCAAATCATAGCACACACCAGGGTATCCGGTGTATCCAAACACGCAAGTGCGTCCGGCTGAGGATGAAGGTCCGCCTTGGTGTTCGTTTCGCTCTTCATTCATGCAAGTCCCTGGAATCACCACTCTGAAATCAATTGGTATCGAGGCCAAGTGTGTGGCCCTGCGGCTTGACCGGATCATCTGGTGTGTTTCATTTAAATATTAAAAAGCAGCATACCAGCAGCCAACAGCACACCTTACCTGAGTGAGCACCTGAAGAGGAAATGTTTTGGTATGAATGCCTGTGACAGCTCTGTAAGGTAGCTTATCTAAGGGGTTAGCAATTAGTGAAACAAGTTTAACAATACTGGGAATGGCAAAACAGCACATGCCAACATCCTCTAATGCTCTACTTCTGAGAGGCTGAACTCTGCGTGTGAAATGCGTGTGCGCTAGATCACTTTCTAGAGCAGCAGAAACCCTGGTGATGCTTGCTGAAGTTGAGATGGAGTTTAGTGTATGCGCTGGTACAAACCTCAGTAGGTAACGCTTTCTGCGCTGCCACACAGACCTATGACTCTTTAAGCATGTAGTTAAAGATCAGCGTGGGAATTAAAAGCTCAGCTGGACATCCTATCATTTGATCTGTGTTTTTGTTACCATGCATTGTATAAGCAAGCAGTTTGGACTGCCTTGTGTATTTATATTTGGCATGATTAATTCTTTATATAGTCTTTAAAATTTTTTTTTTTTATAAAAACATCATTTGAACATTCAAACGCAGATATGGATACTGGCAGCTGTCAAGGGGTGTAATGGCAAGAGCGTTTATAATATCATTTATCATCTAGTTGAGTTTGAGTAATGCTACATTTTTACATTACATTAACGGCATTTGGCAGACGCCCTTATCCAGAGTGACTTGCATTTATCTCATTTACACAGCTGAGCAGTTGAGGGTTAAGGGCCTTGCTCAAGGGCCCAATAGTGGTGGGATCTGAACTCATGACCACTAGTCCAGTGTCTTAACCACTGAGCTACACTGCCACTAAGCTCCAGCCGCCCATAGCCGAGGCGGCAAAACTGGCCGTGCTCTCAGGGTGGGAGGGGCAGTGAGTGACACTGGCCAATCGCAGGCAGCTGTGGGATCATGTATACAGAAGGTGGGCGACCTCCCAGACACAGCAGTTCGAAAGGAGATGTAGTTAAAAAAAAGTCTCAGAGTCCCTGACTGGCAACTGTCATGTAACATGGGAGAAATCTGTATATGTGGGAATCAGACATGACCAAGGATGAATTGGAGGAAATGTTGATATGATATAATGCTTTTTACACTGATTATTAGTAATGGCGGCATCCCATTACAGAAGAGCCCCTCATTTGATTTAGATTCTACTTCAGGCTCTCTTTTATTCAATCTTGAGCTCATCTTATATGTATATTTGTGCCATGATTTGGCAAAAATAATTCAAAAAAAAAAAAAAAAAAAAAAATCAATCAATAGGTGCAGCCCTATGTAACAATAACAAAATATAGATTTTACAACAAATAACACTACAGTTTAATCTAAATATGAACGTATTGTGTGATGATGCCAGTAATAACAGATAGGAGTACTATGGCATCATTTACGTAGAAAATGAGTATGAATTCATAATATAAAAACATGATAACATCTTAAACTAATACAAGGTAAGAAACCGAATATCGGCATGTCTTATGCCTGTACAGCATCTGCTTGCTCGAGAGTTTAAGAGTTGAGAAGGTTCGTGTTTACTGACAGGCTTTAAATTTAGGCTGCATTAATAGTTCTTATATTTGTACACAGTCATTTTGTTCATCAAGTTCCAAATCAAAAAAGAAAACCAGCGGCATCAGTTTCAGCGCTGACTGTGTAACATTACAGTGGCTTCCGACAGTCTGAGGCTTCAAATGAAAATTCCTTTAATGGGACTTACGATGTTGTTATCTTATAAAAAAAAAAATGGGTGAAACATGGAATCCCGGGAATATTTACATGAATGACGCGTACTCCAGTTGGCATGAACTACGTTAGATCAAATCCATGTTCGATCAAAAGCACCGGAGCGTCATCTGAACCCGTGCTTCAATGGAAGGCATAACAAGGGAAATTTTTCTTTTTTTTGTGTCTTTTGGATGTCACTGTACATTAGTTGATATTAGTTAACAGAATTGTAGGCACATTTAAAAAAAAAACTGAGAAACAAATGTTTTCTATTAGTCAGTACCTGAAATAGCAGCACTGCTAGAACGGTCCTAACAAAGAGCTGTATATTAAACATAGCCACTGAGGTGTTCTTCATCCTGATCTGAATCAGTGCAGCTGTTTGACAAGTATTGAGACTATTTTGGAGGAGA
>JANCOA010000019.1:12037546-12052169 GCA_024363135.1 Leptodoras oyakawai | reverse complement strand
AGAAATTTCCCAGGTCGCCCCACCCGGGGATCGAACCCGGGTCCTTCTTGCTGTGAGGCGATGGTGCTACCCACTGCGCCACTGTGCCGCCGACATTTTACCATTTCATGAAAAATATTAGCTCATTTTGAACTAGAGAGCAGCAACGTATCTCAAAAGAGTTGGGACAGGGCCATGTTTACCATTGTGTAGCACACCTGCTTCTTTGAACAAAAGTCTGTAAACATCTGTGAATTGAGGAGATCAGTTGCTGGAGTTTGGGAAAAGAATGTTGTCCATTTTGCCTGATGTAGGATTCTAGCAGCTCAACAGTCCTGGGTTGTCTTTGTTGGATTTTTCATATCATGTTGCACCAGATGTTCTATTGGCGAAAGGTCTGGACTGCCAACAGGCCAGTTCAGCACCCGGACTCTTCTACTGCACTGCCATGCTGTTGTGATGGATGCAGTATATGGGGTTTTAGTATTGCATGGCTGAAATATGCAAGGCCTTCCCTGATATCAATGAAGGCCTTGATAGTGCCTTTCCAGATGTTTAAGCTGCCCTCAGCATAGGCACTAATGCAACCCCATCCCATCAGAGATGCAGGATTCTGAACTGTGTGCTGTTCAGATTGTTCCACACATTTCATACACAGTTTTCTGCAGATTGATGAACCTCTACATCTTTCCTTCTGAGAGACTCTGCCTCTCTGAAATGCTCTTTTTATACCCAGTCATGTTACTGACCTGTTGCCATTCAACCTACTTAGCTGCAAAATGCTCCGGCAGCTGTTTTTTTATTAGTACCACTTACTTTTCCAGCCTTTTGTTGCCCCGTCCCAACTCTTTTGAGATGTGTTGCTGCCATCTAGTTCAAAATGAGCTAATATTTTTTTATGAAATGGTAAAATGTCTCACTTTCAACATCTGATATGTGTTTGTGTCCTATTGTGAGTAAAATATGGGCTTACAAGATTTGCAAATCATTCCATTCTGTTTTTATTTACATTTCACCCAACATCCCAATTGCTTTGGAATTGGGGTTATACTAGATGTATTATATTTCATTTAGAGATATTTATTTAACTGTCTTGCTAATGATTAATGGTTGTATCATCTGTGGCCATGAGCATGATAATAAGGGACGGAATGATTTTCAGCTCATCAGACATTTCCTTAATGTTACTGGAACAAAAAATAGAAAAGTAAAATAGATTGCTCATGAGCACCAAATCTCGAGTCCAAGTTGAGTCTCAAGTCTCAATGCGTGTGTGTGACGTAAGTGCCACTCGAGTCCAAGATGCAAACTTGAGTCACCATCTCTGTCTCTTTCATATGTCATTGTATTAGTCTTTTTATTTTAAAATAAAATAAAATAGTCTTGTGTAAAAAAACAGTAAATGCTGACATAAATTTTGCCCTTAACATTTATGACATCTGGAAGACACCCTTATCCAGAGTGACTTACATCGATTTCATTTATATAACTGAGCATTTGAGGGTTAAGGGCCTTGCTCAAGGGCCCAACAGTGGCAGCTTGGGGGGGCTGGGGGTAAATTTGAACTCATGACCTTCTGATCAGTAGTCCAGCATCTTAACCACTGAGCCCTTTATCCAAAGAGTGCAAACACAGTTGCATATATTCAATGAATAAATAAAAAATACATGGCTCAAAGAAACTTCTATATTAATAATAAACGTTTGGTTAACAGCCTTTTCTGTTCTTTCAGTCTCTAGGCGGTAGCCCCAAGTCCAGTTCTAGCACCATAATCTTTCTTTGACAGTCACTTCCCTTTGACTGGCCATGATTTGAAGAGCTTTCAGATATTTCATTTGTATTGAAATGCCAGACATTTATTGAACGCCCACTTATCCCAAGTGAACTTCAGTCTAATTAAGTTTCAAGAACCACATCCATCAAGCTACTGAGGCAGTTAATTTGCCATTGCCTCCTGGATCCGTGCACCCTTCCCAAGTGGCTGGAATTCGCATGGGCGCCATCTCATCGCCATCGTACGCATCTCTTCCCCTGCTGGGCTGCAGCTGGTATGGGCATTCTGAAAGAATGTTCACCCCACATGCTATTAAGCATGTTTCCAGGAAAAAAAACCCTCCATTGTGAGTGATTATGAAAGAAAGTCCTTTGCAGCTTGTCTTTGTCTGTGTTTGAAAACTTAAAAAGGGCAAGGCTGAAAAAAGAGACTTCATTGGTCAGAAATCTGAAAAAATGTAAATAAACCTCACAAATGTACAAAGCACAAAAGTCACTTGAGCATAGAGAACACCCAGCCAGTGCTCATTAATCAGACAATTATCTAAATAATTTTCTGTAAGCATGTGCCATTTATTTTTATGTTTTGTTCATTGGCCCACATATCCAGAACACACTGCATTTCCACAGCGAGTGGGCAAAAACACGATCCGAGGTTCGATTCAAACAGACTAAACACTACATCCATGAAAGCACCCCATTGTTGCTATGAAAGGGTTCCTATAACACTGTTCTAATCCAAAATGCAGACTCTGTTTCTTTTAATCATCTCATCTTTACACTTCTGTGTTTTCAACTTTCTGTTTTTGTCTATGTGCTGGGTGGAGTTGTTTAACATGGTTGTCATCATTGTTGGAAGAAATGTGGGGATGATATGTGGATGATCAACAATCAATGGCTGCATTGTTTTTTTTCCAGTTTATAGTCGACATATTAAATTTAATTAGCAGTATTTTGTTTCAAACTTTAGAAAGGATTTTTGGCTCCTGCATAAAAGGGTTTTTAGGCAACTTTCATGCAACAATTGTGATTTGAAGCAGAAACTCTTTTGTTGACTGCATTACATTGCTTTGTGCATTCATGGTTCCAGAAATCTCAGAAAATTACAGCCATAGTGACTAATTTGTTTTGTTTCACACTGACAAGATGGAAAGAACATTCCTATTGCAAATAATCTTACTTTTAAGGAATCATGGGTTTGTTACAGACCGTTTTGTGAAAATATGTGCATTATTTACCATTTATTGATCAGCCAATCAGCATCTAGGAACAGGACTGTTTGGTAAATACCAATTTGCATTTTGAGCTAGCTGAGACGTCTTTTTTTTTTTTTTCAAATATCTCACATTGCTCCTCTTGATTGCCATTTGTTTGAGTACCTGGTTAAAAAAAACAATAATGCAGAATGTAATTTATGTACTTTTGGAAAACAATACAAATAATCTTAATAATCCTCCGTATTGGAAGGATACCAATGAGCTAATAAGGACCTATGGGTATTTTAATTATAGTACACTGCATCTGTGTGGCAATTAAAAACATGGATATTAGCAGTAGGTAGCCTGAATGAAAAATTAGCTGTACCATCTAATTGGCAATCAATTTGGTATTCTCATCCTGTGTACGGATGCAAACGACTAATTTAATCTCTTTTTCTGCAATTTTCACAGAGGTATCAGTGAGAGCACATCTACATAATAATCAGCACAATTCCTACTCTCTGTCCTTATTAAGCTAGGAAGCCTGATTATTGCGAAACTTTTTACAATAGAACTTTTAGTCTTACAGCTCGTAAAGTGTGTTTGGAGTCACAAACCACACAGTGTCATTGTTCCAGTTTCTCGAGATGAGATAAATTATTTTTTTAATTACCCAAGCATGTGAGGCAGTGATACGATCGAACAGGAACATAAGAGCATTTGTATAAAGCCCTTTTGTGTTAATCAAACAATAGAGGTTCCTCTGATGATGAATCTTCTGAAATTCAGATAATTAGCTGGTAAAAAAAAACAAAAACAAAAACAAAACTCATTTGTTTGTTTTCCCTTCCTGTCTTTGGAGTTATGTCAGCTCTGCAAATAATTCTCCCTGCATTGCTTTTCTCATATGCACTCATATGCAGCTCTTCCAGACATGCTAACAGGAGTTAGTTCGCACCATCAGAACAAGCTCTCATTAGAGCAATTATGCTTGTATGCTTCATCTTTCCCCCTTTTTTCTTCATTCTTCCTTTTCTGCCAGCCTATGCACCATTCTGTTTTACTGCATAGAAACCCACCCCCCTCCCACCCCTCCACACTATTTGTCATGAAATCCCTCATTTGCTGGATCCCAAGGAAGGCAGATTATGCTTATTTTTCATTTGGACAGAGTGAGATGGAGCCAGGTGTTTGGCAGCAGCAGAGTGTTCAGGTGTAACCGGTTGGGCGATGGGACCTGACGAGCCAAGCCCGATGAAAGATGAGGCGTAGAAGATTTCGGGGAGCGGGACACCCCGCTGCCCACTCCCTCAAGAGCACCACCCGCCGATTAGGGAGAAAGAGAGGGGAAAAAACTTCCAATGGTAATCTGCATCATACCGTGATCACTTGCCGCTGCCTTAATTAGCTTGTTTCAGCCTTGATGAAAGTGCAAAGCTTGCAGACGCCAATATGGCAGATTCTTGTTGTGTTGAACTCATCACAGTTGTTACGGAACTTTCAGAGTCTCAAGGTGAAAAGCTTTTCCCAGTTTTCTTTTACCATAAGGTCTAAAAGACTAGTCATACAGGTTATTCTTAATTGGCTAGTAAAGTGACCTTTACACACCTTGTCTTGTTTAAACACTCATCCAGAACTGATGAGGCCACACAGGCAAAACATCTTCAGGATTATATAAAGCCTTACTACTGCTAGATTACTCCACAGGTTACATGGCATGTTTATTTCCTTGGCACCTGCTGTCACTGAAATGAACCAATTGTAAATTGGGCAGAATCTGCTCAAAAGAAAAGGATGTTAAATAAGCTGGCAAACTGTACATGCGAGGAGAATCAGAGAGAGCTAGAACTTAACACAGACTCACAATCTATGTGTGAAGGTTAGAACAGTGGAACTAAGTTTGGGTTATTTGTATAGCACTTTTAGCAATGGACATTGTCACGAGGCAGCTTCGCAGGACACTGGAGATAGATTCACAGCCCCACTGAGCAAGCCAGAGGCCGTAGCACTTTAAAAGGACACACTGCAGATGGTGCTACATCACACTTTTGTGTACTTTTGGTGTACTCACTCTAATGATTTATACAGTTAATGCTAAACATTGAACTATTTTGTATTTCAATTACTTTAATTGTGCAGAATTAAAGGCTAGCTTTAATTGCTTTAAGTGTACTTAATCATCGTAAAATGGTACCATTTCAATTATACATTGGTATATTTTAACTATACTACTGTACAGTATACACTGAAGTACCAGAAAAACTGGTATACCAGGCATACACCGAAGTATCCACGGATATACCAGTTTTTCTGGCACTTCAGTGTATACTGTACTGTAGTATAGTTCATTTAATTGTGCAGAATTAAAGCCTAGCTTTAATTGCTTTAAGTGTACTTAATCATCGTAAAATGGTACCATTTCAATTATGCATTGGTATATTTTAACTATACTACAGTATACACTGAAGTACCAGAAAAACTGGTATACCATATCTCCATGAGATCTTGGAGGAAATGTTACACAGTCCTCATGCTGATATTTGTTGAGGCTCCAGCATTGAATTCCAATGTTACTTGAGGTAACTGCTGTCGTAAGTTTGAAGTTTTGCCAGAATTCTTGTAGTCATGGTAGACCCTTGAAATGCCCATAAATGAAATTACGTGAAAAAGATGTGGGAATCAGAAGAAGAAACGATATATATAAAACTGGTATGTAATGCTACCATGTAACTGGCCTCAGAGGAGGGATGAGTGAAAGCTAACTCTTATTAACAGCATGAAAGCAATACTCTTTGATGTACTGGTTGATTTCTTGCTGCAGATAATATCTAGGCTACATCCTCTGGCACTGACAGGACTTTTCAGGCTAAATCAGCATTACTATATTTGGCTATGCCGCAGAGTACGACTGAAGCAGGGAATATGCATCTAATGACGAAGTCTCACTGCACTAATTGGACATTCTTATTCCTCTTTCTGTATAGAAATTCTGCGTCATTACTCCTAGGAGGAACACTATGTATATGTGTGTGTGTGTGTGTGTGTGTGTGTGTCTGCTCCAACTGCTCGCTCAAGCAGTAAATTACCTATTGGACTTATCTTGATTAAAAGAAGTGTAATATATGTATGCTAAATGATATGAAGATTGGTGCCGAGGGGTTTCAGAAATGAGAACGACGTCTCAGCTGAATCCTGGGGCCAGATCTAGGACTTTTGTATCCAGTGCAAAGATGCTAATTTCCTCTCCCTGCCAGCAGAGGTTGTGCTGAATTCTTTTGCGACTTCTGCCCTCTTGTTTCCTCTTCACATCCTGGTTCACCCTACACTAAATAAAGGGTCCATGGACAGTGTTTCAGTGCAAAGTCTCACCAATCACGTGTTTGTGTAACTTTTGGGTTGTGTTCATTGTATTTGTCTTGATGTACTTTGACCCTTGCATTGATTGTTGGGTTTGTTCATTGGATATCCTTCTGGGTTTAATACCTGTTTTGAACTATGTTTGTCTTGTGTTTTATTAAACCTGCTGCACATGGATTCTCATCCTGTGTCTCAGTCTGCCCTGTTATAGAAAGAAAACAATCCCAATAATGAAAAAGAAATCCACTGCCAGTAATCAAGCACTTATCATCATAATCATCAACCTGCAGCCACTTGCTGAGTTGCTCATGTGTGATCAGCAGCCATGTTTCTGTTCCAAAGCCTTTGCACATGCTTCCATCATGAGAAGAAAGAAAACAAATGCAATCTTCGTGCACTTTTTTTTTTGCTTTTTATTGTAGAGAGTTTTTGATGGTGGGAAAAATGAATGAAGGTTTGTGTAGGTGAAGACATTTTGTATTGATATATTGTATTTGTGGTATAGTTTACGGTAATTATATGTATTTTCTTCCCATTTCCTTCTTTATCATTTATTTGGTAGATGCTTTTTTATATGATTTGTGATACTGCATGACATTTTTACTAATATTTCCAAACTGTTCTAAAATAGTTGGGACAGGGGCAACAAAAGACTGGGAAAGTTGAGGAATGCTCAAAAATCCCTCAGGCAGCACAGCATTAAAAAACGACATCATTCTATAATGGATATTACCACATGGGCTCAGGAACACTTCAGAAAACCATTGTCAGTGAACACAGTTCGTCGCTCCATCTACAATTGCAAGTTAAAACTCTACCATGCAAAGCGAAAGCCATATATCAAAAATAACCAGAAACACCGTTGGCTTCTCTGGGCCCAAGCTCACCTGAGATGGACTGACGCAAATTGGAAAAGTGTCCTTTGGTCTGACGAGTGCACATTTCAAATTGTTTTTGGAAATCATGGTTGCCGTGTCCTCTGGGTCAAAGAGGAAAAGACTGTCTGGATTGTTATTAGTTCAAAGTTCAAGTTCAAAAGCCGGCAGCTCAGATGGTATCTGAGTGGTGCCTTTCTAATGCTGAAAGGTACATACAGGTTTTCTAGCAACATATGCTGTCATCCAAGCAGCATCTTTGTCAGGGACGTCCCTGCTTATTTCAGCAAGACAATGCCAAGCCACATTCTGCATGTGCTACAACAGCGTGGTTTTGTAGTAAAAGAGTGCGGGTACTAGACTGGCCTGCCTGAAATCCAGACCTGTCTCCCATTGGAAATGTGTGGCGCATTCTGAAGCGCAAAATACGACAACAGAGATGTAAAAGTTGTACATCAAGCAAGAATAGGAAAGAATTCCACCTACAAACATTCAACAGTTAGTGTCCTCAGTACCCAAATGCTTATTGAGTGTTGTTAAAAGGAAAGGTGATGTAACACAGTGGTAAACATGCCCCTGTCCCAACTTTTTTGGCCTACTACAACTGTGTTGTAGGCATCAAATTCAAAATGAGTGAATATTTGCAAAAAACAACAAAGTTTATCTGTTTGAACATTACATTTCTTGTCTTTGTAGTGTATTCAAATGAATATGGGTTGAAAAGGATTTGCAAATCATCGTATTCTGTTTTTATTTGTTTTACACAACGTCCCAACTTCATTGTAATTGGGGTGGTAATTGTGTTTTGAAAAAAAAACAAACAAACAATAGAATGTGATGCCTGCAACATACTCCAAAAAGGTTGGGACAGATGCAAAATAAGACTATAAAAAGGTTATACAAGTAATCGTAAGTTTCCACAATTAACTGGGAACAGGTGAGGTCATCAAGACTAACTATATAAGGAGCATCCACAAAAGGATGGGTCGTGGTTCAACACAACTGTCAAACTTCATAAGAGAATTGCTGGTTAATACAATGTTAAGGCAATGTTTCTCAGCACAAAATTGCAAAGAATTTAGGTCTTTCACCATCTACAGTTCATAATATCATAAAAATATTCAGAGGGTCAGGAGAAATCTTAGTGAGTAAAGGCCAAGGGTGGAAACCACTGAATGAATGTGTGTGACCAATGAGCCCTCAGATGACATTGTTTGAAACCATCATACTATTGTATTGTATAGCATAGCCACATGGGCTCGGGAGTACTTTAGAAAATCATTGTCGCTTAACACAGTCTGCCACTGCATCAAGAAATGCAACCTGAAACTGTTTTATGCAAAGCATAAGCCATATATTAATGTTGTGCAGAAACACCGGGGAGTCATCTGGCCAGAAGTCATCTGAGATGGACCGAAAGACAGTGGAAATGTGTTCTGTGGTCACACGAGTTCATGTTTCAGCTTGTTTTGGGGAAAAATGGACATGAAAAACAGCAAAAATGCAAAAGACCATCCAGACTGTGGTCAATGAAAAATGCATAAACCTCTGTGTCTGTGATGGCATGGGGGTGCATCAGGTGATCTGCCTATATGAAGGTACCATTGATGCAGAGGCTTATATTGGTATTTCGGAGAGACTCATACTGCCACCAAGACGAAGTATTTTCCCAGGAACTCCATGTCTGTTTCAGCAAAACAATGCCAGGCCTCATTCTGCACAAGTTACAAATGTGTGGCTTGACTGGCCTGCCTAAAGTCCAGACTCCTATTGAAAATGTATGGCACATCATGAAGAGGAGAATCAGACAACAGTGACCACAGACTGTTGAGCAGCTCAAGTCTTGTACACAGCAAAAATGGGCAAGAATTCCACTTGCAAAACTGTCTGCTAAATGCCTAAATGTAAAAGTAAAGGCAAAATGACTTTTGTTCTTAGAATTTGGTTCATGCCAAATCATTCTGTGCAAGAATCAGATTTGGCTCGGACATGTGGCCCAAAGGTATGAAGTCAGAATTGTGAGTAAGATGTGATTTGAATCATATTATGGTTCAATTTGTAAATACCACTATTACAATAAGCAAATATACAATGTTACTTGACCAAATAATGTCTTTTGAGCCAAGTGTGCAGAGATTTAAGCATCATGACTCTAAGCTTCTATTACATTACATTACATTCTATTATATTACATTTGCTTCATAGCTACTATATTATGCTTGTCTTGGTTGATGGATGACATTTATAGTAATAGTAAAAGTATATAAATGTATTTTCTGGATGAACTATTCTTTCACCCATTTCTAACTTTTCATGTAAAATTTTTCATGGAGGAACATGCTGTAGTTTTTGGGGAAACCTATTACACTATTCTTATAGTTAGAGGGAGAGTGAAAACCAGACTCAAGTCATGTTATTCCAGTTGGCTGGCTCGGTGGTGAATGTAAAACAGCATTTGTGTGTGTGCAAGATACTGTGTGTGATAAATGCTTTGTTATTATTACTAGTATCACACCATTGCCTAAGAGCTTGTAATTACTCTGGCGCATGCAGCAGTCGTATCAATAAAGCATGTTGAAGTGAAACTGAACCCCAGTTCACTTGTAGTGCAAACAACAAACCTCTATGACACTTGAGTCAGATTAGAGCTATGTTTACTGGATTTATTCAAGAGTAAAATGAAATAGGAGATCTTTGAAGACTTGGAAAACACAACTGTTGTCTAATTAATGGCAGATTAAACCCCACCTCAGGAGAGCCATGCTGGCTACTTCATAGCGTTTCTGGGTGATCACAGCCTCCTAAGAACACAGAGAAGTCATCCACACATCCACACACACTTATTTCTAAGGTACATACACCGATTCTTCTCTCTTTCTCTCTATAAGCTGCTTCAGGAGTTGTTCTGATCTATTGGCTGCCATTTGTCATGGAACAAAAACCTTTAGGTTTATTTTTTTCCCTCTACTTCTCCTTGAATTCATTATACGGGGCCACACTAATGTGCCTTTGTCTGCTCTTTCTCAGTACAAATGCTCCCTGCATTATTGTGTAAGCGTCCCGAATTGAAACATCAGTCTGGTGAAATATTGACTTTAATATCTCATTTGAAAAATTCATGAAACCTTTGATGTTAAATCCATACTCAATTTAGCAAAATGCCACTAAAATATGCAGGGCTGGGGAGGGAGGTTGGAGAGAAGTAGAAAGCATTATTGTCTGTGTTTCTGTAGAGAAATTACATTTTATGGCTGTTACACCGATCCTTACTGTGTTGTCCTTTTTTTTTCCTCTGCCGTCTTGGGAGAAGAGAGGGTGTAGGAGTGGAGGCGACCCATTAGAGCCAAAATGAAAAGAGCTATTGATTGGTCTCTTATTCCTCCACTCTTTGCCTCATTTCCTAAATGCACAGTAATAAGGGCTTAGCCGTGGTGACACACAATAAGCCTTAATGAATGAAACTTTAGGGAATTAGTGAGTGCGAGCGTGATGATTCACATACGTCCCAATAAGTGTTGGCCTTGCATTTTGTTTTGTTGTTTAGATTTCCAGCTGCTTTCATCCTTTATCAAGCACGCACTCACCCCTAATAGCACTGTAATGTAATCATGACAATATATGATGATTTCTATTTACAAAGAAGAGCTGCTCTTTTCCACATGAATGAGAAAGGCGGGGTTTGTGAGGGGATTGAGATGTTTTAAGTATCGCTGCACTACAATTCAATTTCTTGAGGCTAATTATGATCAAACATGGCCTTTTGAAATGAAGGGTTATGGCAGGTAGCAATGAGGAAGCTTTTAGCAAATGGAATTTTGCTAAGAGGAGAGAGGGACTGTGAAAGGCAAAGGCTGAGAGTCAGTGCGAGGGGCCTTGTGAAATGAAACGACAGCCAGACGAATGTCATAAAACCCACTTGCGTGCTAACAGAGCCACAATTCGGGTATGGTAAGCACTTTAGCCTGGCGTATGGATCAAACAGAAGAGAGAAGGAGGAGAAAAAAAAACACATTAAACTGCTACAACACATAGAGAACTTAAGCTTTTACTCTTTCACTCTTTCTCATTCTCTTATGCAGTCACCCAATATCGTCCTGCCCTCCCCTCCACCTCCCGTCCTGTCCCAAAACAAAGACACATTCTTCCTGGTATTGCAGACAGTCCTTCCCTTTGTGTGCACTTGATTAGTAAGGGATACATGCATGGCACACATCGGAACAGGTCCGATAGCTGAGCGGTGGCACGTCTCTTCTATTAAAACTCAAGAGATGGCGATCAAAGCCAAACACGCGCTATCTAATACTTCGGCTCAAAGCGGAGAAAGAGATTTTTACAAAATGAAATGAAATAACAACAACCCAAACCTCAGGCAAAAGCAGCGCCGTAATTTCCTTCAGCTGCCCCAAATCCCTGCTGATGATCTCAGCGTTACAGAGAAGGTTGCAGAGGTTGGCTTTAGTATTTAAGTTAATCCTGGGAATTAGAAGAACAAAACAGTTCACACTGGATCTAAAGAGAAGCAGGAAACCCTGCACGTGTTCCAAATGATTATATGCCTGCGGGAAAGGGGGGTAGGGGGTGTGGAGCCATACTAGGAAAAGAATTGAAACCAGACGTCTGTTAATGAGGAATGCTTCCCTTGTCTTGTCCACATTTGTCTTGACTTATGGTCTGGTTTCTTTCTTCCTGACTCGTTGGGTCGAAACGACTAGTGCCTACTCCTAATAGTTTTACTGATTCCTGCAGAAGCAGCCTCCTAAAATATTCTTCAAATAGACACAGGAAAATGTCACCTTTTAATAATAATGTTTTATAATATAACATTTATCTCTACAGTAGTTATCTATAAGTGTAGTATTGTGCTGGGTAATTAGGCAAAGCTGCAAACTCTGTTACTGCTGCGCTGCACATAGATAGACGTATGCTGACAAACAAGATAAGTTATTTGTATACATGAGGCAGCCTGGGAAAACCCATAGGATGCCACCATGCCTGCATTTGGGTAAACTTTGGCTACATCAAGCTAATATATTTCACTAAAACATGAACAATGTGTACAAATATTTCATTTATTTCATCTCACCTATAGTGCATATAGTATCCTACCTATGTTAGGTACATAAGGAGCTGGTTTAAACAAATGCTCTTGCTCTGACAGTAAGTCTGTCTATAGAAAATGCTTTCATTGTTAGCTTGTTAGCTGAGTGTGCTTTCTTCAAACAGGAAAATCACTGTTGATCATGTCGTTGGTTACGCACCATAACCAAATGAAAACAAATCTAATTGATGGAATTCGTATATGGTTTAAATACTAGCTGTCATATGGTCTGACCTGTGCATGTGACAGTTGGGTAATAAGTAATGTAATGAGTAATGCGACTGTAAGTAATATGTGATTGTTAATCACAAATGGCGATGGAATTAGCCATCAGCTATCATCTGAGCTCCAATATAACAGTGAAAAATAGTCATGATGATGGTGATGATGATGATGATGGTGATAATGATGATGATGGTGATAATGGTGATGATGATGATGATGATGGTGATAATGATGATGAAGGTGATTATGATGATGGTGATAATGGTGATGATGATGGTGATGATGATGATGGTGATGATGATGGTGATAATGGTGATGATGATGGTGATGATGATGATGGTGATGGTGATGATGATGGTGATAATGGTGATGATGGTGATGATGTTGATGATGATGATGGTGATGATGATGGAAATAATGGTGATAATGATGATGATGATGATGATGATGATGATGGTGGTGATGATGATGATGATGATGATGGTGATAATGATGATGATGGTGATGGTGATGATGGTGATGATGATGGTGATAATGGTGATGATGGTGGTGATGATGATGATGGTGATAATGGTGATGATGGTGATGATGATGGTGATGATGGTGATGATGATGATGATGATGATGGTGATGATGATGGAAATAATGGTGATAATGATGGTGATGATGGTGATAATGATGATGATGATGATGGCAAGGCTCCTGTTTGTTAAATGCAGTGACTGAGATTTACCATAAGTGACTAAAGAGATCATCAATATCATCATCATCATCATCATCATCATCTCTTTTTTTATATATAGCACCTTTCCCATGCTGTGCATCCATAAAATCTCCACACTAAATACAGATATTATGTTCAACACATTACGTTTAAACACTGGAGCACAGATGGAACAGTGAAAACAGACCAGTGCCTGGGACACTGTACATCCCGCAAAATAACTCTCTCTGTCTCTCTCTCTCTCTCTGTCTATCTGTCTTTGTACAGGCTACAGATACACTATATACATTATTGTGGGTGTATGTGCGTGTGTGTGGGATTCACACTCACACTCAGTGTTTTACTAAAGCAGTAATAATAAACACATAATAATGAGCATTTATTAGAAAGTTGAGATCTGATAACTTATCTAAATGCCACAGCACATAGAAATAAAAAGTCAACTTTAAAGAGCTTTACTTTACAGAATCTTTTTGCCAGTGCAGACTTTCAGAAGTGAAGCAGGGTAACTCCACTAATGCAATTTCAATATGACTTATTTAATTTAGCCTTAAGCAAATTTCAATGAAAAAGTCTATATTTAACAATATGGATGATATTTAAGAAACTTGAGGTCCCTGTTTCCTGGAGAATTGAAGAAGCTTTCAAAAATAGCCTTATCATGACAAAGTAGCCAGACTTTCCATTGCATTACTACTAAACGAGTATTTCAGCCAAAAAAAGAAAGTTACACAGTCTTCGCTTACCCAAATGTAGTCGATGCACATTGTGTGTCCAAAGTTTGCTTCTTCCTGTAGAAATGCTGGCCAACTTGGACGTGAGTAACTTTACTACCCAGGGATGAACACACAATACAATGGAAAAGTAAACTGTTGGCTTGCTGTAATATGTTTGGCAAACAAGACCAGAAGAGAAAACATCAAAAAGATAAAAAACTGCACTGATTGAAAAAAACGGTGCAAATGACTGAACAGAAGGGCTCTCTGTAGTGACCATCTAGTCATGCCTTGCTTGACAGATAGCCTATATGGTAGCCAGGTAGCTCATTCATTCTCACATACCTTCCCTTCTGAAGGTGCTACTGAGATTGTTTAGCTCACGCTTGAAATTCCGACCCAGATCTAAATAGGACAAGAATCATTCTTTGCCATCCTTTTGACTGGGATGTTTGCTACCAGGAAAGCTCACTCATTTATTTACTATGTACATTTCTATGTGCTCTCGACCTCGTGGTGCAATGGTAGTGCATCTGATTCCAGGTCAGAAGGTTGCGTATTCAAATCACATCAGGATCATTGAGGGTGCCCTTTTCGGGTGACACAGTGGCTCAGTGGGTAGCACCATCGCCTCACAGCAAGAAGGTCCCGGGTTTGATCCCCGGGTGGGGTGGTCT
>JANCOA010000019.1:11998425-12008972 GCA_024363135.1 Leptodoras oyakawai | reverse complement strand
TACAATGTAAATAGTCATGAAAATAAAGAAAACACATTGAATGAGAAGGTGTGTCCAAACCTTTGGCCTGTACTGTAGGTTATATTAATGCGTTTCTATAGTTACAGCTTATACGTGTATGTTAAATGTTTGACATACAGTGGATTGGTGTGAGAAGATTATTTAGGTTATTTAGCATTTTTAGAAGGAGTCTCCAGTGTCATTGCTTTGTAACAGTCATAGGTAAAACTGTAACGTTATGTTTGCCAACACAGTCTTCGAGATGGAAGGCTTCTTGCTGCATTTTATTGTCATATTGATTTTGTTAGAAAGAAAAAATGCTGATGATGAAACCATTTTTACCTCTGTCGTGTTTCCGGTTTCAGTTGGTTTGTCTGAATGTTTGCCGATTTTCATGAAACTTGGTGGTAGGTTGGAACAAGAGGCCAACACATTAAACACATTACATTTTTGCAGAGTTGATCCACAGATTATTGTTTAACTTTGCAAGATGTTCAGGGCAAAAATGAGCTGAATTTAATGCATATGTGAACCTGTCTTAATTACATGAATGGTATGAGGCCACTACACATGTTTTTGTAAGAGGAGAGACTGCTAATGTTTTATGGCTGGCGAAGTGCTGCTGTGCAATTCATGTTTTGCCTGCAGACATTGTGTTCATTGAGATACCAGTAAGTACAACTCAGTATTTAGATATGCAAGCATTTGGGTTGACTTTTTGTCTGGCCGTATTGTAATCATGACCACAATCTTGCAGTTACATTTGATAGTCCTTTGCTCTATTAGCTTTGGAAATATACTCAGACATATATAGTGGTTGTGGCTACACATTTTAATATGATAAAAGAGGATTTTTGGCAAGTGTAATTGTACTGAATTTAATAATAAAGACTGTATTGATTCAGAGGTTGCTTTTAATTTTTAACAAATGTTTCCGAAATGCTTTTGCAACCACGACAAAGAAAGCATCCAAAATATCCATATAGAATGATTTACAGTGCCTTTTTTTCTTTCCACTTTTGTTTCACATACCTCTTTCCTCTCATAGCCACCCTAGTCATCGGAGGGTTTTGCGTGAAGATCAGAACACTGCCGACACTGAAATAGTGAGTTTCAGTGAGGACCACCGGTGTGAAATACCCCCTCCTTCAGCCCAACAGGGATGTGTGTATAATTGTGTCTCTTCAGAAGCTGAAAGTGCACAGCACAGCTTCGGCCGTCCCTCTGCATATGGATTTTTCATTCACTGGTATTTGGGTGACAGGGTCACTCAAGACAGATTTCCCTTCATCTCACCAACCATTTGTACATGTCTGACATTAATAAGGATGCAGAGGAACACCATAGCGGAGAACGAAAGTTTGACTACAGGAGCTAAACCTGTAGAGTAATGCAGTAAAATAGTAATGTTAGCATTCCTTTTTTCATGGATTTTTAAAGTGAACTACAATACATGCTAAATACAAATTAGATTACATTAGATTAAACTTTTTTTTTTGCCATTTTGCATAGTATGGGTGAAATGCAGTAAATGCCAGTTGTGTTTAAAACTTTAAACACATCATTGATTTAAATGCACTAAAAGTTATAATACTAACCAAGTAAATATATATAGTAGATGTGTTTGCTATTAGGGTTTAGAATCATCTGGTATTTTATCAATTTTTTATTTACCGTAAGCATTAACCTCAGTCTTTCTGCCATTCTTTTTATTTTACACAGGTACAGAGATTTTTTTTTTCATTTCTGATAAGCACTACATATTTGATTATAGACATACTGGTCCTTTCTGTATCGACACAGATTAACATGTTCTGCACTACCAAAGGCCTTGAATAGAAGTTGAATATAATCTGTGAAATACAAGATATAAAAAGGGTGGAAAAAAACATGAATAAAAACCTCCATATAAAGAGTTCAATAAAAGAGGACATAAAGGCTTTCAGTAATAGAAATAAGAAGCTTCATAACCCTGAACCTAAACTTTATCTGAGGTATTTGTACACTGCGCATTCACTTTAACCCAGCCTCATTTCCATCCTCTTATCATTTTATTTATGGGCACGTGAGGACAACTCAGATGTGAAAACATATTTCACAATTAAGGCAGTCAGACTCATTAAGGAGAGGCCGGAGGCAATGAAGAGAAGCGAGGCACACAAGCCAAACGCTTTTCAGATGAAACACTCTTCATAGATGTCTGTTTTTATTAACTAGCCCTGCTGTGACTCGGTGGCTCAGCCTAGAAGACCAATAGGAGGACCGTGCAAGTGTATTAATTTTGTGTATTATTTGTGTATTAACTACATATGTAGTGTTGTTGGCATCCAAAAATATTAAAAAGTTTCATCTCTGTTACACTTTGAAGGGTTGTTTATGAAAGACACATTTGCTTCATTGTTTTTCCTTGTTTTACATTCATAGCTGGTTAGTTTGTGTGCACAAATTGTTCTATTCAGGGCTCGCTTTGAGAGGAAATGCAGGGGAATGCCTGGGGATTACAGAAATCACAAACCCCTTTTTTTCATGCCATTTATCTTAATAGCATTATATCAGTTAAAATGTCTTTTTTAGATATTTTAATTCAAACTATGAGATGTAAACATCATATTATCTTGGATGTATCTTAGACATACAGTATCTTCTTCATGTAATGATCATCGCAGTCACTGCACAGGAGGAGGTTACGGGGAAGTACACAGGTAAAATAAAGTGGGAGTGTTGAACGTTGCAACCTTGTTTCAATCTTCATGGCAAAATGAATATTATGGACCTGTAACAAAAATGTGAAAAAAGTAATGGTATTAAAAACGAAAACTAATTAAAATGCTGGGGTTTAATTAATCACTAAACTTCAGTGTTGGCGGATTTCATTTTTAATTACATTCAATGTCATTCCCACTCGGGCTATTATTATTTTTATTATTATTATTATTACTATTAATATTATTATTAATATTAGTAGTAGTAGGCTGACATAGCGTTCCTGCATAGTGAGACTTTCTGGCATGTGTCAGAGTAAAAGCGGAGGGTCTTGTTCCTATGGTTACTTTGATTCTCATGCTGTATCATGATTAGATGATAGTCTCTATGGTATGTACCATTAAGGCTCTAGGCCAATAGAAACACATAGTTTTATGAAAGCTGCACTATGGCATGGTATGTACGCACCGAGTTGACCAGTAAACGTTCTAAAAACCTAACAATAATTAAAAAAAATATAATAATAAATAATCAAAGGACTCATAACCTAAATTGATAAAACATTAAACCTTAAACTAAGGCTTAGGGGTAAAACTTTATACAGCGTATGAAACCCAAAAGCTTACTTCACACCTGCTTCATCTTGTACAGATTTGTCCTCTTTCTAAGTTTGAATAAGTGTCTTGTCCTTTCAAGTTGAGCCAAGTCCTAATGCAGTCTGCTTAACGCTGAACATAGCTATGGCGGAAAGGGTGGAAAGGGAGGGTGGATGGTGAAGAGGTGACAGATTCTTTTCCCCTCAGTAAGCCTCAGAAATAAATCTCCTGCCTCTCTGTTTGACTTTTTGATGAGAAAGTGTTGTGCAATAATGCAATTCTGAAAGGAAAAGGCACTTAGGAACCGGGGAGGTGGATTAGCAATTTGTACAAGCTATGTATAACTATAAATTGAGGACTATCAGGGTGGTGTTGTCGTTGATAGGGGGATGTTTGAGTTCCACAGAGCCTGCTTCGATCTGAAACGCAATATCCAGGCAGGAACAGCTGTTTCAATACTGCAGAAAAAAAACGGATGGCGTGAAGGGTGAAGGGGTAGGAAAAAAGAAAACGTTCGAAGCAACAAAGGCAATGCATGTCCAGACATGACCTTATCAAAGCAACTGGAGTCCTTTGCTTATTGCCCAGAACCAATTTGAGCTGGCCAAACGCAGCGGGTACATCATGGGGTGGTAAAAGGACAGCTTTCTCTCTTCTCCACCCCCTCCTTTGCTTTTATCCTTTGCTTACATTGGGACAGAAGTGGTTGAAGATTAGCATATGACATGACAGATTACATTAAATCACATCGTTGCAGTGCTTTATGGCATTAGCCTCTTAGGCCAGGCAGCTAGGCACATGCAAATGCAGCTTTGAAAGCCCTTCTTACTTAAATCTGCTGAGTGACATGACACCTTTGATATGATTATTAACACGCCACAGGAAAGGAATTCAGTCTATTCTGAACAAAGATTTCCAGGAACTGATGAACACAGCAGCCTACTACTACTTCGGCCTCTTATCGCTCAAGTACCATGTACCTACAGACTAAAGCTTCATTATGTTTTAAATGGTGCAGGCGTTTTCCATAGGCATGCTCAACATGTTGGACTTTAACTTTATTTCTTGACAGAAATATTAAAGCTATGTAAATCTGACACTTCTAGTACCTAAATGTTGCTTTCTACTTCATGTTCCATCCCACTAGCTCATTCTGTGAGTGACTCAGCTAATGATTCGTGCCACTGAGTCATTATGGTTTCAAAAAAATCCGACGTGAAATGTGCTATTTCCCCTGCTTATAATTCAAACAAACTAGCATTGTTGCATTCAGTCCATCTGTTTTGACACACTTTTACTTAACAATGTATCACGTTTCATTCCATATAATCCAATTGGTGTTCTCGTGCTTGGTACTCTCCTAGACAGAACATGTTATGTGTGTGTTTGACCTGGATTTCTGCTCCTCTTCCCCAATTATTCAGAATGTGACAGCAGAAGCTCTCTGCCCTTCCACAGTGTCTTCCAAGTGTTCGTTGGTCTTTAATCTTAATTATAAAGCTATCATTATGGTGCAGACATGCGTTTGCTGGTAGTGTGGTTGTGGGCGTCCATGCTCAGAATCAATCACGCCCTGGGAAGGTTCGGCCATGGAGCTTTCTTCTCCTTTCATTTATTCTCTTTTCAATTTTCATAATTGCTGCTGTCCTCACACTTATGCACTGAACACACCACACACACACACACACACACACACACACACACACACACATACACACACACAGAGCTCTCCCCATATCTAATGTTTAGCAGGCTCGGGCGGTTTCAGATATTTTGTTTCCATCCTGGATGTTCAATTAAACGGGAATGAAAAGAATCTCACCTCAATTATGAGAGGCTCATAGATATGAGTTGGCATGCAAACACGAGTAGTAGGATTTCTTTGATGAGTGTTGTATAATCCAGCTGTGCGACTGCTGTTTGTGTTTGTTCCATCATGGCCTAATCATGTTTCCGAAAGAGGTCTGGATGTGTCAGTAAGAGAGCATGCATTTGGAAGTGAAGTCAGATGATGCAGTTAAGCTCAACATGGCAGAGTGCATTAGTGTCTCTGTGCCAATTTATGAAAGTAAAAGAAAAAGCCCAGCAGAGCAGAAAGCGACAGAGTGCTATTCATCATTCAGCATTATGCTGTTTTTATTTAATTCATGCACAAATCACTCTCCAGCGACTGCCGACAAAGGCTAAAATCTCCTAACATGGAGAGTGTTGCTCCTAACAGTACTTTCACACCTTATTAGACATGTTTGAGATGGAAAAAAGGACAAAAGCTTGCCAAACTGTCAAGGTTCTGCAAGTCATCTGAGTTCTACATAATTCAAGATGGCTGCCTGTAACACTTGGATTTGGATGTACAAGGACATCGTGAGTGGCTAATTTCTTGAAAGCTCACTTGCTAACCGAGTAACTGAGGCGGTGAAATTTAGGAGCAGTGAAGTTGTCAGGACTGCATTAGAGGAGCTGATCAAAGACCTTCGTCAGGCCAGCTTCACCAGACCCTCCGATGACTCTGATCCCTTTGCCAACAGACTTGTTTTACTGTTAAGGCAGCTTTATGTTTGAATTTTATGTGCCAATTAATTAGGTGCTTTCTAATATATGTCGAGAGAACTGTAAACTATTTAGAGTGGGCTAAAGGCAGAGAGATCCGCACTAAAGTTCTCTTGATTTATGACAGCCAATGTTCACATTCAGTAAGCAAGAGGCAGCTGAGAGTGCATGCTTGCTGCACGGAAAGCACTCCGCACCAGGAGGAAGGATTAAAATGGCTTCCATTGAAGTCTAAATATTTAATTTCTTAATAGAGGACATTAATTTTAGAAGAACTGTGAGGACATTAATGAGGCTAATGCAGAGTGGCATGCCCAATGACGTTAATTTGATAGGGAAAAAAGGCCATCTGAATTCTGTTATATGGCTGTCCAAACCACTCTGAGCTCTTTCCTTTAGATGTGACAATTTATTTTCCCCTGAGCCCACTCACCTACAATTTGGTTGTTTTTGAATAAGATGTTCAAACTGCTGCAAGCGCTAACCTTACCCTTCACCCAAACTTATAGTTAGTGATAGGGACAAGACCACCGACATCCAATCTCAGTCAAGACCAAGACCTAAAAGAACGAAGACCCAGACTTTAGGATTTTGGGGTGGCCATGTCAGTGAAGACATGGAGCTTTCTTCTCTTTCATTTATTCTCTTTTCTCACACAGCACTCCACATATCTAATGACCTTTAGTCAAGACTTCAGACCGATTTGAGACTAAGTCTGTTTTTGCCTACATTGCCAACATTGTATATTAAATACATAGTACCAGTCAATACAGTGTAAATTCACACACTCACGCACTAGGGCCACTTTAGAGACGCCAATCAACCTTACGTGCATGTCTTTGGACTGTGGGAGGAAACTGGAGTACCTGAAGTAAACCCACGCGGACACGGGGAGGACATGCAGAGTCCACACAGAAAGGACCCAGACCGCCCCACCCGGGGATCAAACCCGACCTTCTTGATGTGAGGCGACAGTTCTACCCACCGATCCACCGTGTCGCCTGGTTTGTGAAAATTATTTACAAAAATAGTATGTATATTATACAGCATTAAGATGATCTTTTACTAGACTAAACAGATTTTTATTTTCATTAAATAAGAGAACTCCTGAAATAAGATAATTTCATTCTATGTGGCAATGCACTAATAAAATGAAAGGTAAAAATAAGGCATGGATACTTTCATTAATTGGATGTTTATTTCATGGACATTTTTTGCCAATGTTCTGGGTGTGAAAAATCATTTGGATGTAAGCCCCCAAAACTTGGCTTGGCTGACATGAAATACTCAAACTCAAACCTGACACTGAATGTATGTGACAGCTTGATGCTAATGTTGGTGGCATAAGCCAAGCTATATATAAAATTCCTGGAAAAACATGTGAGAGAAACATCACATCAGATGGTCTGTGTTCACCTTCATTAGGAATTCACATTCACACACAGCTATTTTGTTACAAAGGAAAAAGGAAAAATGCGACTTTGTTGTAATGTCAAACAAGATTTGGAGTTCACATGAGGGGCAAGAGCTGTTGTTGAATATCCTCCACGTTGCTCTCCCTAAATCTTATCATGTGTAGCTTAACATATGACTTGCTTTCTGCAGAACCTTACATGGATCACCCATACCATTAAAACTGCCTGCTGTGGTGTCTAGCACCAAGACATCACCAGCAGATCCTGTAAGTTGCAACCTGGGGCCTCCATAGATCTGACTTGTTTGTCCATCCTACTGATACTCAACTGGACTGAGATCTGGGGAATTTGGAGGCCACGTTAACAGCCTGAATGTTTGCAGTGTGTCAGGGTGCATCATCCTGCTGAAAGAGGCCATTGTCATTAGGGAATACTGTTGACATTAAGGGGTGTACTTGGTCTGCAACAATATTTAGGTAGGTAGTAGCTGTCACAGTAATCCATATAAATATAAGGACCCATGGTTTCCCAGCAGAACATTGCCCAGAGCATCACACTGCTTCTGCAGGCTTGCCTTCTTCCCATAGTGCATCCTGCCATATTTTCCAGAACACCTTTTCCCATTGCTTCATGGTTCTGATCATCATATTCCCACTGAAGGTGGTTGCAGTGGTGGACAGGGGTCAGCATGAGCCCACTTGCACTAAGCTGCGATGGACTTTGTCTTTTTGTAGGTACTAACCACGGCGTCCTGGTAACACCTCACAAGACCTGTCATTTTGGAGATGCCCTGACCCAATCATCTAGCCATCACAATTTGGACAGTGACAAAGGCACTCAGATCCACTCAAAAAAGTTGGGACATAGAGATGTCTACCACTGAGTCGCATCACCTTTTCTTTCATTATACTTTTTAATGTTTTGGGAAATGAAACTGCTGCAGTTTTGTTGCAGTTGCAAATCGAATTCTTGCCCATTTTTGCTGTGCACAAGACTTGAGCTCCTCAGCAGTTGGTGGTTGCTGTTGTCTGATTAACCTTTTCATGATGTGCCATACATTTTCAATAGGAGACAGAGCTGGACTGCAGGCAGGCCAGTCAAGCCAAGCTGTATGCAGCATGCAGCATGATGGTTTCTCAATCTATACCTCCCAAGAGCTTAATGGTCACACACATTCAGCAGCGGTTTCCACCCTTAGTCTTCATGCATCACGATTTCCCCTGACTCTCTGAATCTTTTCATGAACTGTAGATAATGAAGGAACATCGTATTTGAACTAACTGATAGTTCTGTCATAAAGTTTGGCACAAAGTGTTGACCCACGACCCATCATTGTTTACAAAGACTAAGCCTTCAGTGGATGCTCCTTTTATAATCTTGTTGACTTCACCTGTTACCAGTTAAACTGCTAATTGTGGAACCTTCCAGTGTTACTTCTATAACCTATTCAGTCTTATTTTACCTCTGTCCCAACTTTTCCTTGAGTGTGTTGCAGCCTTCAATTTCTAAATTCGTTTACATTGAACAAATAGGATTGAACAAATATATAGCGTGTGTATAATCATTCATTCATTCATTTTCTTGACCGCTTATTCCTTTTCACGGGAGAGCCAGTGCCTAGCCGGCAGCATAGTGTGCAAGGCAGGAACAACCCTAGACAGGGCGCCAATCCATGGTAGGGCACACACGCACACACACTAGGGCCACTTTAGAGACACCAATCAACCTAATGTGCATGTTTTTGGACTGTGGGAGGAAACCGGAGAACCCGGAGTAAACCCACGCGAACACGGGGAGGACATGCAGACTCCACACAGAAAGGACCCATAGAGCAATTAATTAACCACGAACTTTACACAAAGAGAACATTAATGCTAGGTCAAAAGAATGTTTTTATAGTACTATTTGTTTTTGCGTTATTGAGAAAATGATAAAGCCCCTGGCTAACCTTCATGGACCCCTGTTCTAGTTCACTTTGTATGGTGTCCCTGGGTTTGACCCTTGTGTGTTTTCCTGGCTTGTATTTGCTAACTATTTTATTTCAGTAACTCTGTCTTTGGGCTTTGCCAGTGTTACTAGAAAAAACTTGATAAAGCTCTGCAGTTGAATCCACACATGCCTCCAGAGTCCTCCTTGATATTGTTATGATAAAAACAGCATGAGAAATGTGAGCTAAGCTGGGAACATGAGCACATGGGCCAAGTATTCATCACAGAATGCTCTAGGAGAATGAGCCCCTCTTTAAAGCTCTAAAAGCCTTGCTTTAATGTGGTGACAAAAAACATTATTGTGAGACATAATGTTTGTAAAGTCTCACATGGTTAGAATCTTTGTTAATGCAATCAGCAGTTAATGGTGAAGGTATTTATAAAGGGTAACAAAAGGGGCAACATTGAATAAAAGCCTTCAGCTTTCACTAAATCCAGCCATTATTATTATAACAACCATAGCTTGTTTTTCCATTTTCTTCCATTTTTTCACCATAGTTTTGTCGATGATATCATATCATCAGACTTTAGTATTTTTGTAGCCCCACATGTCTGATACAGAGTATAAGGTTTGTGACTCTAGGTTCTCAAAACTCTGCATTGCCCTTGTGCTATTGCCCCCCTGACGTGGGGTAGGCTTAAAGCATTTTCTGGGCAATAATTCAAATACTGTTTTGCCTAAATTTCTGATTTTTTATGCCACTTTGGGCTTTAGGAGTTACCTTTCCCCAACTCATCACTGTTTATTTGTGAAGTATCAGCACCTAAAAAAATTATACACAAAGCAAAAATCAAGTATTTTGATTAGGCAATATCTCAAACTTTACTAAATTTGACACCCCACATCATTACCATATTTATTAGATGCAGGCCAAATTATGGATGTGAAATTTTGTCTACATGGAAATTTGCAATTTGATATGGTATTCCACTTCATTCTTGCTCTTTCTCTCTATGTACCATATGTTGCCAATGCTCTATCTCTTGATGTACAGGGGTTAGACAATGAAACTGAAACCCCTGTCATTTTAGTGTGGGAGGTTTCATAGCTAAATTGGACCAGCCTGGTGGCCAATCTTCATTTCAATCTTTAATTGCACATTGCATCAGTAAGAGCAGAGTGTGAAGGTTCAATTAGCAGGGTAAGAGCAGTTTTGCTCAAAATATTATAATGCACACAACATTATGGGTAACACACCAGAGTTCAAAAGAGGACAAATGTCTTGCTGGCGCATCTGTGACCAAGACAGCAAGTCTTTGTGATGTATCAAGAGCCACAGTATCCAGGGTAATGT
>JANCOA010000019.1:11825182-11836161 GCA_024363135.1 Leptodoras oyakawai | reverse complement strand
TACTTGCTTTATCAATGGGGTTGGGACCATCAGTTGTGTTGTGCAGAAGTCAGATTACTACACAGCCGACAGCCCTAATGGACAACTGTTAAAATTTATTATGATTATTTTATAATATGAATTATATTATGAATGAACTAGTTTTGATGCCTTCAGTGAGAATCTATGTAAATCGTCATGAAAATAAAGAAAACGCATTGAATGAGAAGGTGTGTCCAAAATTTTGGCCTATACTGTATATTCACAAGTGTAGGAATACAATTGCAATAATTGGTCTATATAACAAATACTGTATACCAAATAGGAACTATATTATTATCAGACTTGTCAGTAATATACATGTGCATTTTTGTTTACAGTCTGAAGCTTGTGTAGAGCGATACCAAACTACAGGCTGGGGATTAAAAAAAGTTTTATTTATTTATTTATTTATTTATTTATTGCTTTCTGACATACTTTGGTCTATTTGTCTAACTCAGTCAGTCATACGTACAGTGAGGGAAATGACATGATCTTGAGGTAAGCAGTGCACTCAGCTGAACCTTTTCTGCCTCCTGTACTAAAATGAGCAAGAAAACTTTGGCTAATAATAAATAATAAATCAGCACATGCGGCTCAAGACTCAGGGGAGGATGAATTCCCCTATTATTTTTATATTCCTGGTTTTTAAATCATTTTGCTTTTATTTATTTTATTTTTTTTATAAGATGTAGAGATAAAATTTAAATACAATAAAAGTTATGTCTGGATTTTATGTCTTTGTAAAGCTTCTCTGGGACAACGTTTATTTTTAAAAGCGCATTAGAAATACTGTTTCCTGTTTGTATGTTCCATTGGACTGTGGTACGTTGTTCTGGCACGTCCGACGATAAAGCTTTGAATCCTTGACTATACGTCATTTGACGTCTGGCTACGTGTCAGATAAGCAGAAGTGTCCGTAAACGTTCGTCATTCCTGTTCTATTCTGGTTTTAACGTTTAACAATCAGATTGTCGTTACTGTGAGTAAAAAGGGTCGGTCTGCGATATAGCCGTCTCCAATCACATGTTTTATATCAGCTGTGATATCAGAAAAGAAGTGCAAGATCCCGAACTCTCGGCTTTCTGGACACTGCAAAAGCCGGTCTGTACCGGTTTCTATTTCCAAGTGTGTTTATGAGACGAGCGGCGTAGGACTAAGCGGAGGAGCTGGTGTTTACCTTCTGATCAGGAAGCAGTGGGTTCGTCTGCAGTGAACTCAAGTGACCGTTCATGAGCGCTGTGGGTCTATCGTGTTCGCAGAACAAGCTGCCGTTGATGTAGTGGAACCGGTCTCCAGGGACCAGCCGGTTCCGGCAGGTAGAACACGTGAAACACTGCCAGAGAGTAGTGACAACAGGCTCTTATTACCCACAATGCAACTTTCACTCACGCATACTCACACACCAATACATCTTACGTCTGGGGAAAGGTTTCTGATAGATTTAGCCTAAAGCACAATTTTTCATTGTTAGAAAATTATTTTTATATTTATATCAGGATGAGAAGAAATCTGTTACGGTGGTTATTATTATTATTAATAATTAGATTTATGATTTTATTAATTGTGTAGGTGATTACAAATATCAACAAATGAATATTACACACTCCAGCATGCAGGCGGACTGAGAGATTGAGAGGTGTCTTACCTTGAGGTGGTACACGTTGCCCTGTGCCCTCATGACCAGTTCACTGGCTGGGATGGACTGGCCACAGGCACTGCACGCTCCACTGTTCCCAAATAACCTACACACACAAACACACAAATATACACACACAGGCGAAAAGTTAGCTACAGCACAGACAGAGACAGATGGCAAAACATTTAACCATAGAATATAATTATGGCCTGTAGCTACTGATATTCTACACACACACACACACACACACACACACACACACACACACACACACACACACACACACACACACACACACACACAGACACACACAGACAGACACACACACACACACACAGATACACACACACACACACAGACAGACACACACACACACAGAAACACACACACGCACACACACAGACACACACACACACACAGGCACACACACACACACACAGACACACACACACACAGGCACACACACACACAGGCACACACACACACACAGGCATAGGCGCAGGCACACACACACACACACACACACACACACACACACACACACAGGCACACAGACAGAAACACAGACAGAAACAGAGAGAGAAACAGAGAGAGAGAGAAAGAGTTTCTCAAGCAAAAAACACAAATAGCAAATAAAAGAAAGAAAAAAGTAGCTAAGAACAATCCGACAATCCAAACCGTTCTGAAATGCAAGTCTTCATTTTGAAATGTAATGAAACGTTCTTATTGATCTGAACTTCATTTGAGAATTTATAATAACTTTGGAAGGAATAAAGCGGAATTAATATATGCACGATGTCTGTTTGACTGCCTGTTTACATTTGACTGTGAATGAAATCCTGCAGTGAGGCTTAGCTTATATCAACGCAATCCTGTGCCTGCAGCAACACCAACAACACACACACTCACACACACACACACACACACACACTTACACACACACCCACACACAGAAACAAATGACATCTTCAATTTTTCTGATATTGGAAAATGTAAAATCGTTGTAATGCCAGCAGTCCGAATGAAAAAAAATCCTGTCGTGTCCTCCGCTTGTAGCTTGTAGCGCTGCCGCGCGCCTACGTATTACCTTCAGCACTCATTTTTTTTCCCAACCTATAATAACCTGGAACATAAGCAATCAGGACCTAAGAGCATTTGATTGTACATCTAGGGGGAGACGTAGTGCTTTAGCCATTAGGAGAGCGGCGCGTGCTCCGTTTCCATTAGAAACCCTCGGCTAGCCCAGCTTGATATATAATGTGCATGGGTTAACCTTTTCAATCACAGTGTCAACACTTTAGATTTGCTGGCGCTCATCTCTTTCATCCCTAACCCTCTCTCCCTCTCTCTCTCTCTCTCTCTCTGCCTCTTGATAATGAAATGCTTGCTCCTGCTTCTCTTCTATCTGCCTTCAGAGTCCACAATTTAGATTACTTCATCTCGCCAAGCAACAAACTGAATGAAATTTCGATTTGAGCCGAAAGTAATTTACTGGGATCTGGACCCATTTGTCATCATATCTCACTGGTGTTTGCTCTATCAGTGCACTTTTCCTATGCAATCAAATAAGACCACAGCATCTGACAAGCTCTGGTAGGAGGGAGTGAGAGAGAGGGTGAGATAGAAAATGTGGAAGGGAAGAATGAGTGGAAGAGGGTGGAAGGAGGCGCAGGGACAGAAAAGGGCAACGCTTGAAAGTTCACCAAACTTGCACTGAAGAAATAATGAGAAAAAATCTGATGGATATTAAAAATATATATAAAATTGGTATAAGCACTGGCTCATTTTGCCACCTGACTGTAATTTAATTCCTTATAAACTTAGTATGCGCATTCCTAATGTGAGAAAAGCAGTGTGATTTCACAACTCTCCTGTTTCTGGAAATCTTCCTACGCTTTGCATGTTTTGCAGCAGTGGGTTCTGGTGACAGAAAAAAAAAACGGCATGTCGCTTTAATATCGGCCCTCAGATAGCTGCTCATAGGCAAACAGAGAAACAAATTTTGCTGTGGCATCGATTGGGGAGGCTCAATCAAAACTCAATTTCAAAAGTAATTAGCTCCAGACCTGTGACAACGGCGCGCTGTGGACGGCGTAAATTGAACAGACGAGCCGTGGAAAATGTCAGAGGGATATCTTTAAATGCTGCCATTCTCCTTAACTGCCAAATGACATCTACCTTAATCTTCTGATAGTGCCTCAGCTCAGAAAAGCTTTTTCGCACACTCAGCCCTTCAGCACTCGACACACACTGCACTGTTTACAGTCTTGCTCGATTTGGACTGGGATGTGTTTTTTTGTGTGTTTTTTTTAATTTCCCATGTGTGGACATCTTTAGGAAAAACTGAGAAGACACAGAGAAAAGCAGGATTTCATTTTATCAGTGTGAACTATACGTAGTGGGTTAATGATTTGACCAGGGGTTGGCTCCTGATAGTATTTGATTTAAGGGCCTGAAGGCGTTAGGTGCTCAATTAAGTCGCTATCAGTCTGCCCTTGGCCTCTAATGGTCTCTCTCTCTCACCATTGAGCTGCAGTGTTAGGGAGAGGAAGGTAGAGCAAGCCTGGGTCAGTATAATTAAAGCCTAGGGACTCTTTAATTGCAGTGACACCGCTGGTTTTCACCTCCTTCTCTCCAAACTGTGCCGTTCTCTGCCTTAGTTGTTGTTCTCTTTCATGCTTTCTTTTTTTTTTTCCTCCAGGCTATTCGCCTTAGCGATCAATCACACATAACGAAAAGATGGTCTTGTCAACGAGACATCACGGAATGTTGATTTATTAACATTTTCCATTGCGGAGCAGAAGGATAAAAACAGACGGTCCCGACCACGTCTGCCTTTCATAAGAGAAATATTTGGAGCTGTCTACACTCCATCGAGCGATGTCTACTGGATTTAATTTGGATGCTGGCTGTGAGGTGAATTACAACCTAGTGGAGCAATTTAGGGCCATCTGGCAAATGCTGGCCTCTTAGGCAGAACCTTTTGAGCAGAGTGATGTAAGGTAGTACAACAATGATTTCGGCATCACAGTCCATTATAAAAATGCCTCTCAACATTAGCAGCCAAAGAACCTTAAAAGCACCGGGCTTGATACTTAAGCCCGGCTTTGCATAATGGCAAAGCTACATTAGAGGAAGAGATGGGGGGGGTTGAAAGCAGAGAGAGAAAACGAGAGAGACAGGAAGCAAAGGGAAGGAAAGGGAAGGGAAAGGAAGGGAGGGGGCAAAAAAAAAAAAAGCAGCCAAATTACACTTGGTTAATTCAGAGTAACAGATCTAGTCTCTGGTGGATTGAAGTCCTTGAATTAATTCTGTTATGACAAATCAAGATAAACGTTTCCCCTAAATTGCATGCGATTTAATTAATTTCTGAGATCCCAGTTTTTTTTATCCTCACAGCCTAATAGTTCACATGCTCATGTGCTGTCACTGTGCTGGAGTGGGCTAACTTCAAAGTGATATTAAATAACCAACTATTAGATTTACCTAGCACGTTCTATTGGAAAAGTGCCATTTAATTACCTAGGCCTATTCAATTAAAGAGACAGTGCCCCCTCTCCCCCCACCCATGTGGTCATGTGATTATTCACTAGCAAAATTAATTCTCCCTCCATCACTTTATTCTGCTGCCTGTACAAATAACACACACCCGGCGCTTACAGGAACATCCAGAATGACTGTAAGAACTGTGAACATTATTAGGTTGCAGTCGACTCAATGAGCAAATGGATAAGATTAGCATTATTATGTAAATTGCAATCTACTAACATTTTTGCTTAAATTGTTCAGTCAGTTGTTGTGTTATTATTTTGCATTACTTTCTGTCCACAACTTTCCTTTATGAACTGCATAAGTGTTGTGTAATAAACTGAACTCAGTCAGTTCCAGGTGTTTACATTATATAAAGTCCAAAGTAACGTCCCCCTTTCCATTTAACAGTCTCCTGTCTGACTGGCTTAAACCTGTAGCGATGGTGTCCGTTTCTTTCATCTGCCTGACTGAAATTAGATGGCCATCATTGCAGGCCATTCACCTCATCTCCCACTAGAGGAAACGTGATGCATTTTCACTCACAGTGTCCCAATCAATCGGCTGAGTGTTTCTGCGTTGGCGGTATTAATATAAGTCAGTCGGGATATATAACTCCATTATTTACACTGCAAGGCCAATTTAATAATCCATTATAAAAATAAGACAGGCCCCTTTAAATCCCCCTCCCACCCAGAGGAGACTGGCCTGCGTAATAACCCCCCTTCACTTCTCTCTCTCTCTCTCTCTCTCTCTCTCTCTCTCGCGCGCGCTCTCTCTCTCTCTCAAAAGCCAATTTGGTTAATTAAATGTTTTGTTTGCGATGCGGCTCTCGTTCATTTCGGACACGTCATTGGGAGAGGATCGGAGCCAGGGACTAGATCTCATTAGATAAAACCCATCAGGACTAAAGGAAAATGGAGGGGGACTCTAATTAAAGCTTTTAATTGTGTGCACTCACTGTCAGATGTTTTTTTTTCTCCCTCTCTTTCTCTGTCTTTCTCTCTCTCTCTCCCACTCTCTTGTCCTTTCCTCTTATCTCTCCTCACATCATCACAGGCCTGTGTGAGCTGCACACTAATTACAAAGAGAAAGGTGCAGGCACTTTTTCCCCTCCCTGTTCTTTTTAATTAGGGCTGGAGGCCGGGCTTGGCCAGCACTCGATCCCTCCAGATCAGGTGCAGTGGAAAGAGTGGAGGCTCTCGCCATTTGCACTTGTCCTCTCACTTTTTTGCCCTGGTGCACACCTGCTTGTCACAGCCTAGCCTTTCTGGAGAAAGCAGCACTTGATCCAACTCACATCATGATCCAAGGTAAACACTCACTAATGACTAGATTGCCAAAGAGTCTCTCTCTCTTTCTTTCTCTCTCTCTCTCTCTCTCTCTCTCTCTCTATCTCTATTGACAGCAGCCTGGAAGTCCACTGATGTGACCATCACAGATGACATCCAAAATGGAATAAGAAATGCTCAAGATAAAAACTTTGCATGCAACAAATGTTTCATCATCAACAGAATCTACTTGTCCAAATCTACACAATTCTATAAACATTTCTAGAAATCACAAAAGTCTAAAACTTCAACGTTTCAAGTGCACTTCGCTTGCCCTTGCTGAGGTCAAACTGTTGAATGATTGCCCTGTCAAATCAGGCAACACCGGGTGAGTGAGACTACAGTGACCTAGCCTTCACTCCAAGTGTCAGACGGTCTTATGTAAATATTTAAAAAGGCCCTTTTCACTAATTAAATTGTCTCCTTCTGGTTCACAAACATGCCAGACAAGACACGAAAAACCGCTTTAAATTCCTGCGCACGTCAAACCCGGCCTAGCACTTGAGTTTTTCTAGTGTCTTATAAAGCAAGTGCTGCCGTGGTTCCCTCCTTTCTGTGATGAAAAATAAGCCCCGCAGATGTTCCGCAGAAAGAATCCCTTTCGTCTCAGGCTCAGCCAGCATGTCAATTGCTTGACCTCTTTCAGCGAGAGGACTTTACCCACAACGGTTTAACGAGCGCCGCTGTGGCAGAATCCGAGACACATGTTCTCAATGGAAAATCCACCACTCTCCCTGGGACGCCCAACACCTTACGACTTTTCCCATAACGTGCTGCACTCTTTCTCGTCATTACATTCCGAATGTTATTTCACATGGCAATCAAACAGCTTTTAACGCTCAGAAGGTCGTCTTCAGAGATCTAAGACACTCTTAGATTAAGAGGCACTCAGTCCATTAGACTGCAATACAATATCTTATATACTGCCTACATGCAAACACTTGGTACTCTTCATCAGATGAAACCAAACATACGCGTTCGGCTCACACATCTCCGTGCAGAATTTTGGGATCTCTTATCTGGGTATCCCAACATGGACAGCACACACGTATACATACACACACTGAGTCAGGTCTGACCTGATGTAGTCGTTTCTGCACAGGATCATGCCGCTCTTGGTGTAGCACGAGGTGCCGATCTCTCCGAGCTGGGCTTGGCAGCAGGAGCATTTGAGGCAGCGGCTGTGCCAGTAGCTGTCCATAGCGTAGAGCAGGAAGCGGTCGGCGATCTTCCCTCCACAGCCCGCACAGCGCTTCCACGACATGGTACCAGCTCCAACTGGTGCGGACTGAGCACTGCCTCCTGGGTTCACCATGGTCTCTTCTAAAACACAAACAAACACATGCGAATGCTTATTTGGGGGCTTTTTTTTTTATCTACACTGCAGGTGTGTCGCTTCTCATAATCAGCCATCGATGATAAGAAGAAATGAAGAAAACTTTTTTGATGGCACAGTCCAAATCATTTGAGCGAAACACGTAACAGATCTTATTAACTCGTGGCCTGATTTCCACCAAGAGAACAACTTTCCTTTCCACCATAAACAGGACCCGAAGTGATTTCTTTTTTTCCAAAGTAAGACTCCTCAAAGATCATTAGGATTATAAGGAGCTTTTTTAGATGTCATAACGTCCGTCCGTTATCTCAGGCTCGTCTGAGGCACTAATCTGCCCTTGATCCTTATCTAAATGCTGAGGTCGGCTCTTTGGTGATGAATGTCTGCTCTCCTGATAACATTGGGGCTGCTGGAACAATTAAAGAGGCACTGCATGGCTTTTGTCGAGCTGCTTAAATTGCTTTTAAATAGCACATTACCCTGAGCGTAGCCATTCTTCATGCCGGGTCAATGTTTTCTCTCTGGCTAAGAGAGTGTTCTTGGGGAACAGAGCAGATCATAGCCGTTATTAAAGTTTCATGAGCCGTTCACAAGTGCACATGTGAGCAAATGAGTTTGTTTTAGCACACAGGAGTGTGTTCTACTGCCACATGCAGTGTTCCTAAAAGTATTTGGACACAAATGAGCAGTAGTAAGGCTGAACAGGACACTGAATGGAATGGAGTCCATTAAACCGTGCAAAGGGATTGTAGTTGTTGTTGTTTTTCAAACAAGACTGTGTAATCAATAAACTCATCCTGTGCCTATAGATCATGCAAGGCAAAGAGCGTACAGTGGGTTCAAGTCTATTAATCGCTTAGGAGAGGGGATCGCGCCCGCGCTTGCGCACTGCGCTCGGAGCCGACGCGCGCGCTTCGTCTCCTCCACCTCCTTTCCAACTAATCGGCGCAATTTTCATTCACTTTAATCTTCTCCGATTTCATTCTCCAGTCTGAGAGCAACTATTTACTGAAAGGTAATGAGAGAGAGAGAGAGAGGGAGAGAGAGGGAGACAGAGAGAGAGAGAGGTGCATTCAGTCTAAAGCCCATTAGTGGCGGCTCTTTTAGCAATACCTCAGTGCTGATCACATCTAAGAGCAGATGAATGGGAGGGAGGGGAGGAAGATAAAGCAGATCAGACCACAGTCAAGTTTCATTCCGGCATGGAGGAGAAGGGAGGGTGCTTTTGTTTTAAGCCAAGAAGACTGAAATCTCGGTCTTCATTTAACCGGAAAGTTCTATACAACATATCAGACACGTCACAGATCTGATTAATGAATGCATGTGACGTTGACCGGGGTTTAGCCTGCATGGGCATAATAATGCACAAAGCTCTCAACTTGTTACAAGCAAATCGGACAAGCGAGTGGCCTGTTTCTAAAGACGCACAGCCTAATCTGCGTCGGTTAATGTCATTAGAGAGCAAAGCCAAGTTAAGTGTGGCTTACTGTACCGCTAATCAGCGGACACGAAGCCGCCATCTGCGAGCCGCCTCTTATTTTGCTTCATCCTCACTAATGTGTCCAGTTACAGCAGGAGAAGTCCACTCTGAGTTGCCAAAGACAACAATCAAACTCACCTCTTTTATCTCCAAACGAAGATCTTTCCGTCGCGGGGATTCCGAGAATATTACAACGTGTTGTATTAATAATAATAATAATAATAGTAATAATAATAATAATAATAATAGTCTCAGAAAATGCTGGAGGAGAGAAAAGTCCGAATTCAGCGCGGTTTTAAAGTCCAATGCAGTGCAGTCAGCTTTTCTGTGCAAACACACACACACACACACACACACTCTCTCTCTCTCACACACACACACACACACACACACACTCTTAACGCGCGCGCCCCGCGCGCACACACGCACACAGAGGACCAAATGGAGTTTTCAGATTATATTTCCACTGGTGCTGTCGCGTGTTATTCTTGGATTCGCTCCTCTCAGGATGATTAAATGTCCGTGTTGTCGTTAAACGCGATCCAGGAAAGACACGATCATTTCGCGTGAAGCTGTGCGTCTGTGCGTCTGTGCGTCTGCGTCTGTGCGTCGCGCACTGCTCCGTCTCCTCCAGCTCTCTGTCCTGCTCAGCGCTCCGGCTGCGCTTTTGCTCTACATGTGTCACTGACAGGAGAGGCGGAAAAAAAAACAGAGAACACGGACCTAAACTGTGGTTGCCAGATTTGTACGATCACGATGTATCGAACAAACGTAAAAAAATAAAAAAAAGAAATCAAATATATGATTAAATCGCATTAAATTGTAATCTATGAACTACAATGCGATTTTAATATTGTGAAAATATCTAAATAAAAATACTGAATTTTGTAAATGCACTCCAACGCTGATTTTATTTATTAAACAAGAGTTTAAACTAAGCAATCTGGCAACACGACGCCGAAGCGGCCCACCTCTAATTATTACGCCAATCCGCAGCAGCCAATCATAGCTCGTGCTTTTCTTCGCGTGAAATAACAAATTGGGCCAATCAGAACGCAGTGAAGTTGGCTCTCAGAAGGTCCGAGTGAAGGAGGCAGAAAAAAATGACAGTTGTGAAAATATTTATTTTGGATTTTTACAATATTCGGTAATTATATATACACACATGCACACAGAGCAACTATGGATAATTATATAATGCATATATCATGAAAATATTTTTTTAAAATAATATTTAAATTATCCATAGTTCTTTGTTTTTACTATAAAGCAGAAAAAAAATATTTAAAAAGTATTTATATGTGGACAGGTTTTTTTTTCTGTTCTGCTGAATTGTGGTTTAATGAATGTTTAAAATGAATTGCTACCCAGGACTGCCAGATTGGATTCAGAATTTTCCGAGCAAAACACAGTTTATGTTCCTCCAAATGCACCCCAGAGCAGCGCCAAACTCAGTCAGTCAGTCATTTTCTGTACCGCTTATTCCCAGTTACAGGGTCACGGGGGAGCCGGTGCCCAGCGGGCACGCAAGGGCAGGAACCCTAGACAGGGCGCTAATCCATCGTAGGGGTCATACACACACATTCACACTCGCATTCACACACTAAGGGCCAATTTTCCCATCACCAATTCACCTACCTGCATGTC
>JANCOA010000019.1:11787926-11798528 GCA_024363135.1 Leptodoras oyakawai | reverse complement strand
ATATAGAGAGAGAGAGAGAGAGAGAGAGAGCATATAAAATGATATTTTATGGATGTTTGTGAGAAAGACAGAGTGGGAAGAGGAAATTATGTGTGATAGAGAAAAGGAATGAAAGTGAATGTGATTGAGAGAGAGAAGGAGAGAGAATGAGAGATCCACCTCAAAAAGAATTTATGCCCCTGTCAGGTTTCTCTTTTCCTCACATTGCTGAAAACAGTGAGGCTGTGGAATGAAGCAAATCAAAGATGGCTGCCGACAGGACAAGGACGCTGTTATTTCATCTCGAAACAATGAATTCCAAAATACAGAGACATTTATAAAAGGCTGAATTGGCACACATTCCTCCCTCCATATTGTTAGCAAAGTGTAGTGTAGCTATAAGCAAGGCTTCAAGGCCATCTCTGTGTTTATAATATCGGAACAAACTGATCACTGTGTAGCTGAGTTATATATCCCGACAGGCACAGAGACTTTATTTGTCACATTACTACACAGTAAAATTCTTCTTTTTTTCCCCCAATTATCCCAGCTTGTCAGGTAGTTAGGATCAGAGTAGCTATAGATTCATCCATTAATCCAGCCATCTAGAATAGCATTGCTATTAGTATTAATTTCATTTTATTAAATACAGCCTGTTAGGAACTGCAAGACCATGCCTACTTCCATTTCCCGTCTCGCTGTTCCTGCCTACTTCCGGTTTCTGTCCCTATTTATAGGACTCGGACGGGAAGTATTGACCGGACTGACCGGATAGGACCGGGTTGGAGGTCCCGGAGCACCACGCCTCGGCACTCCCACGCGCTATGCCTGCGTGCTTCATCTCCTAGCAGGATCTTCGTGACGCGCGCTTCTTTGGATGTCACCCTGCCTCTTGTCTCGTCTCATCTCAGCGCTTCCACGCGGCCCCGCGCTTCCACGCGCCTCCGTGCGTTACCTCCCGGCAGACTCTTCGCGACGCCCACTTCTACGGACGTCACCCTGCCAATCGTCTCATCGCCGGAGACCTTCAGCACTCTCACACGCCGCACTACGTGATTGTGTATCCTCACTCCATGCAATTGTTCTGTTAACTAATTATTGTGTGATTAAAGAGCCTTCTTATTCTGCATCTGCGTCTCCGTCATTGCTTATATCTACCGCTGCATAACACAGCCTTAATAGTTTTTTTTCTTTTATATCATTTACAATTTTAGAAAATGTAAATGTTAGTCATGACAATGATAAACATGGAATTGTCAGAGTTGAATTAAATTTGAAGAGAGCAAAAGAGAGAATGTGTTATTATTATTATTATTGTTATTATTATTATTTTAATCAATGCTTAAGTTCTGATTAACTTCTAGAGAATTTCTCCATGTCTCTATTTGGTGTTATGCACGGGGAATAGAAGCGAAGATGGAGACGCAGATGCAGAACAAGAAGGCACTTTAATTACACAATAATAAGAGAACAGAACAATAGCCTGGAGTGAGGATACTAAATGACGGAAGTGCGGTGCGTGGGAGCGCTGAAGGTCTCGGGCGATGACAGGGTGACGTCCGGAGAAGTGGGCGGCGTGAAGAACCTGCCGGTAGATTACGCATGGAGGCATGGCACAAGGAAGCGTGGAGGCGAGTGGAAGCGTGGTGCTTGAGCACAAAGCTTGGGGGTCTCGGGCGACGAGACGAGAGGCAGGGTGACGTTCGGAGAAGCGGGTGTCGCAAAGATCCTGCCGGGAGATGAAACACAGTGCTCGGGGTTCTCCAATCCAGTCCTATCTGGTCAATACTTCCCGCCTGAGTCCGGAAGAGACAGGAAGTAGGCGGGAAAAGCGAGACGGGAAACGGAAGTAGGCATGGTCTCGCGGTTCCTAACATTTGGATATTCAAGAGATATAATTAATATGTTGTGTTTGTTAGCAGTTCTTATATTTATATTTCAATTAACACAATCCTTTATGTGCATCATGCGCATTTTCTATGTCATGGCAAAAGAAAATCATTTGTCTTGTACTGAGTGCAATTCATGTCTTATAGATAAACCAACTTTATATATTTGCAAGTACGCTTTATTAGCACAATCTTGGATCAGATCATAAGACGCTGAGACGTCGTTTAAGAGTGACTCATTTCCTTCCTTGTACAAAAAATGTTTGACTTTTTGTAGCAATATACAGTTGTAAATGTACAGTATCATAATAGTCATAAATATGAACCACACATAATTTTACAATTAAATAGACAGCAATAGAGAGTGAGAGAGAGAGAGAGAGAGAGAGAGAGAGACAGTTAGTAGTATCAAACGCCAAATGCACCAATGCCACCTTAAAGCTGACAGAACTAGTATAATGACATAAGAGGAACGTAAATAGAAATCTCAGGTCTACAGATAATAAAACCTGAAAATTGTGTTTTTCAGGCAGCATGTTCTCTGGCTGTCTATCAGACATATGACTGCCCCAATGTTGGCAGCTTAATGGATATAGGGGCACTGTGTTTGTGTGTGCGTGTGTGTGTGTGTTGGGCACTTGAATGCATTAGGATCATACCAGCTGTCACTCTGTACACAATAAAAGAGTGGAAAGCACCAAGCATGGCACTCAAGAAGACTCACCTCCACTCCCTTGTCCATCCTAAAACCAGAAACAGAATGAAGTAAAGTCTTGCAGACAATCATTTGAATCTAAATCTGCATCAAATAGCAATATTTTAAATAAACTACAGCTAATCCCTGTCTAGGGATAGTCTCAGGATTTTAAAAACAAATCTATTCTAAAGACTGTCTATTAAATAGTTTTTGAACAATATGTCATCTCTATAGCTCATGATACTGTTTAAAATATTATTTATTGTTATCCCAGGTTTGACATTACCTTCTTATTAGAGTTAAAATATATGAAAATGGAGCACATGAAAACTTTGGCCTGTTTGTTCTTTTGAATACTGTTTGTATTCATTCTTTGAGATGAATGAGTCTGTATGTGCTGATTCTTCATCAGTCATGGCTGAAATGAGGAGCAGGTGAAGGCTTAAGTGTGAGTGAGACAGAGGAGCTTGTTGGGGTTGGATTTGCTCGCTGGGCCTGTTTACTCTCCTGGGAGCCTGATTCATCTCACCAACACAGAGCTTACGCAGTCGCGAGAGGAAACAGGAAACAGGAAACATACACGTTGGCTGAAGACCAGTGGCTGGGGAGAATGCAGGTCAGGCTGCCCTGTAGCTGATGAATTTTTTCTGAATGTCTGTTTTTGCTATGCAAAGTGAATGAGTAATGTCTGTTAGCTTTATCCATTTAAAAATGTACTATTGGATTATTTTGTTTAATATTATCACAAGATTCTGTGTCAGATACAACCAGTCCACAGTTAGGGTTGGCTATGCATTTTGCATAGGCCCTAGTACCAGTTTTTCTGGTACTTCAGTGTATAGAAGCTATAAACAGTTCCAACCATCATCAGCCTCTCTTTTTACTCTTAAAGGTAAGGTGAAAATAAAATGCAATGAATGTTATGCTTTGATCAAGTTGTTGGTGTAGAGAAACAGACATAAGCCTAATCAATTGATTTTATATACCAGCTGTTAACATGTCTGTAATGCTCCTGCACCTTAGCAACTATCTAATGGTTAAATGTAGTTTTAATCCCTTTTAATTATTGGGAATATTCAGAATTTAAAATACAAACCCCATTTCCATAAAAGCTGGGAAACTCTTTCCAAAAATGCAATAAATACTGAAATCTGTAATTTGCTAATTCACTTGAAGCTTTCCAGACAAAATGACAAAGAAAATAATTTAAGTGACAACCCTATTTCTGTTTGTTACATATAAATAAATGTAGAAATTGATGGCTGCAACGCACTCAAAAAAAGTTGTTACAGAGGCAAAATAAGACTGAAAATGTTAGCAGTTTAACTGGTAACAGGTGAGGTCACTAAGATTGAGTATAAAAGGAGCATCCACCAAAGGATGGGTCATGGTTCATCGCTTTGTGCCAAATTTCGTGACAGAATTGTCAGTCAGTTCAAAGGCAATGTTTCTCAGCACACAATTGCAAAGAAGTTAGGTCTTTCACCATCTACAGTTCATAATATCATGAAACGATTCAGGGAGTCAGGAGAACTCTTAGTGTGTGAAGGCCAAAGGTGGAAACCGCTGATGAATGTATGTGACCATCGAGTCTGCAGGCAGTATTGTTTGAGAAACTGTCATGCTATTGTGATGGACATAGCCACATGGGCTCAGGAGTACTTTGGGAAATCATTGACACTTTATAAAGTCCATGGCTGAATCAAGACATGCAATCTGAAACTGTATTATGCAAAGAGGAAGCCAGAGATTTTAGTGCAGAAACACCAGAGAGTTCTCTGCTCCCAAAGTCATCTGAGATGGATCAAAAGACAGTGGAAATGTATTCTGTGGTCAGACGACTCCACTTTTCAGCTTGTTTTCTATGACTGATTCTACGCACCAAAGATGAAAAAGACCATCCAGACTGTTAACCACGAAAAGTGCAAAAACCAGCATCTGTGAAGGCATGGGAGTGCATCAGTGCCAATGGCATGGGTGATCTGCATATACATGAAGGTATCATTGATGCAGAGACATATATTCAAATTTTGTAGAGAGCTGCTGCTGTCAAGACAACATCTTTTCCAAGGAACTCCATGTCTATTTCAGCAGGACAATGCCAAGCCTCATTCTGCATGAGGTATAGTAACGTGGCTTGACTGGGATGCCTACAGTCCAGATCTGTCTCCTAGTGCAAATGTATGGCTGTATTGAAAATGCATGTATGTATTTCTAAATTTGTTTATATTTAACAAATAGAATTAAGTTCATTCTTGGAAACAATGCAAATTTTTTCTTTGTCCTCTTGTTTGTTAAATACATTACAGATTTCAGTTTTTATTGCATTTTTAGAAAGTGTCCAAACTTTTCTGGAAATGAGGCTTGCACTATAATGTTACTTCTGGGGGAGATACAGTACATGCAGTAAAAGAGACATGTTTCAGTTCAGAAACAGTTTGAACTATATATAGCAGAAATGTCAAAATGTCACCCTATGAAGGGTTTTCCCAGGCCACCACACATATTTCAGATGTGATGCATACAATTTTCGTCCATATGAGCATTAATCAGCTCAAACAGAAACAGGACACTAAGAAATGTATAAAACTAAGTACACATACTGAAACAGACATTTCTTGAATATTCTATGGAACATATAAGGAAAAATGTTGCTTGGAGACACTTAATTCTTGAGTGATGTGCAGAGGGCCAAATGTTCACCAATGACATATAAATACAGTAAAATGTTCATGTGAAATGTTTTTGGCTTTTGTGGCACCATTCATGCATATTTTTCAGTGAATCCATTGTCACAAGTGTGGCATTTCACCAAAATGGAAATCCCTGCCCTGCCGAACAGTAGGGTCAGCTCTTAGCTTGTTCTCAAAAATCTGTAACTGATTTTGAGCTAGGGCTGATCTTGCCAAATCTGAACATTTCCAGACACAATGCATTATTGTTTGTGAGAAGCTTAAAATTTCACGAGATTTATCTATACACACTTGGCTGTTCACCTCGACATCAAATTCCTGCTGTCAGGCAGAGTGGAGGAGGACACAAGGATGTAAATAATCCTCCAAAATTATATGTGCTGTCTCTCAGGAGCATGAAAAGTCTCACTGATATTAGGACACTGCTGGACGAGTCCCAGGCAGCGCTCTGGCTTTAAGCATCCTCACACTCCCTTAACTTCTCTGTTTGGGTATAAAATGGGATCCAACCGAGAGATTGGATTTCACAATTTTTTTTTCTTTTTCTCCAAAAGACTGTGAAGTCTTTTTGTGCACGCAGCCTTCTTCCAGAAATGGAGCTCTGATTAGAGACACCTGTCATGGAAGCGGCCGCTCATAGCTCTGAGCACTTCTGATCTGGCTGCTTTTTTGGATTCCAGTAAATTCTACATGCAGTTTATAGTCGCCCCTTCCATCACACACACACACACACACACACACACACACACATGCACAATTAGCCTTAGGCAAGCACCCCTGATATTGGCTTACCTGCCACGGCAGGCTTGTAGTTATAAAGTTCTGAGGTGGGGAGAGGTCTGAACCTGACACCCGGAGCCATTGTCGGTCACACCTTCATGTTTTATGGGTGTGATGGAAAGGGCAGCTTCAAAAACTCCTCTATTTTCAGCAGCTGCAGGGAACCAGAGAGCAGCACAAAAGCCTATAGAGATGTAATTCATTACTAATCATAATACCCAAAAGCAGGTCATTCACCTGTAGGTGTGTGTATATCCTATTTGTTACCTGTAATGCATCTGCTTCATACTGGAATCCTACACCGGCACACAGAAGTCGCAAAGGTGCACATTAACCCATTTCCCACCCTCTTTTCTGGAGCAATCTGTGAGTTGAAAAGTCTATTGGAAAAGATTAATGTGTAAAAGATAGAGTGAAAACCACAGACTCTTCAGAGAGCACTAAATCAACATGGCGACTACACAATTTGCAAGAATTCCTCTGCATGTTTGGCCTTTTTAGCTGTCACAGACCTTGATCCATGGCGCACGCTGATCCGACATGTATACTGCATGTATTATATTTGGCTTTTGGAACAGCGTTAACTCGACAGATTCATACATCAAATTACATCCAGCAACTGTTAATGCAATTCCGCAGGTCTGTTTTTAAATTTGAGGTTGGAGGAAAGAGACCGGATCTTCCGTCTGAGCCTCAAGGAAACTGGCTCGATGCAAAATGAACCCTCTGAAAGGGAAAAAATGGAAGTGGGAAAGAGAGAGGGAAAGAGCTAGAGCTGGGACTGTGGACTATTGTAATTAGTTGCACCTGTTTTCTTTAGCACTGGTCCAGTTTCTCTGTACAAATGCATGTAGAGTAGGCATCAAAGCGTCATCATGCCGATCCTCTTCAATACACTCATTGTTGCCAGTTGACAGGGAAAGCAGCCTGCAGAAATGTGTGACCAGAGGAAAAAAAAAAACTTTGGCACTTGCACATACATGGATGGTCAACACCCAGACACAGCTTTCTTATTACCAATGAATTTTCTATGTTTGTCAAATGGACCTATTCTCCATTTCTCTCTCTTCTTTACCTAAAACATCTACAAAAATAGAAGAAGAAAATTTTATTAGAAAATAGTAATATAAGGGAAATCATTTAAATATAAGACTAACAATGTCTTGTGAGACTGTGGACATCACTTGCCTCAATGTAAAATGGGGTTTAGGCAAATAGTGGCTGTGAAAATACAACATTAGAAAGCAGTAGGAATTTATCACTGTGCAAAGAAACTGGCTCGACCAAAACTAGAAAACATTTAAGGTAAATGTGAAGACAGTGCTGCCTAGTGGCTCGTCTTAGTTACTGCATCCATGACCACAGGAGAACCTTATTAACCTTTAAAAAATATATATAAATTAATGTATGGATTTGAGTGATGTAAGAATACATGGATTTGTATTAATGAGATCTGGGTGATCAATCCTCATAGTAATACTTAGCACGGGCAATAAAGTCAATAGAGTTTAAGGTAGATGCTATACCATTCATTTGTTCTGTCTAGTGTCTATTGATGAAGAGAAATCTGAGCAAACCCTGTCAGACAAAATGATTTTTTTTCTCCTTAAAAATTTTCTGAACAAAGGACTCAGTTCTTGATAGATGTTGAAAGATTGTAGACATCAGAACAGTCCTTCCAGGGGATTCGATGATCTAGAACCCTAGAAATGCAGCTTTTATGGATCCTCCCTTAATTTTGAGAAGCAGAGAAGGCATTGATTAATTTTCTATAACAGCAGCTCTGAAAATAGTTATGGTTGCAAAGTTTATATTAAATGTACTTGTTGTAATACATCATCCTTTATATAATAACTAACACCCGGATTATGGTGGAGACACCCCTTAAACAGAATTTTCTTTAAAAAAAAAAAAAACAATGTGCTGATATAGTGAAGCTTTTTTAGAGGAGTCATGTATTTAGCAGTCCCTAGTGTCAGTGCTTTGTAACAGTCAGAGGCAAAGCTGTAACTTTACATATTGCAGCATAGTGAAGTCTTTAAGAAGGAATTTGAGCTCTGGGTGTGTGTGTGTGCAGTGAACATTACAAGCTGAAAAGCACAAGAGTAAAGTCCCAAATAAACAGGACTGTGCTGAGATTATCATTAGCCTGCCTCCCACCTCCTCATTTATACTGACCTTATGTGTCACACTGGTACCAAATCCTGGGATTTGAGGACATTATTTAGCAATGGAGTCCTCACCACTGGGTGAACTGATCAAGATCCTCACCAGGATGGAACAGGCACAGCACTCTGAGGTGCTGAAGATTGAAAGGCGCTGTGGAGCCTGATCCAGCCAACAGGTACTCCAGCCACTGGCACAGTGATGCCCCTGGCATGGCCCACATTCCCTTGGTAAAGATTGGGCCTCAGGATGACCTGGGGTCCTTTCAAATGTTCTAATTGGCCTTGGCTAACAGCTACGGGATGCCTGCCATAGGTGGCTTCTGGTGGAGGAATGCAACGCCAGAGACTTTGTTGATCTGGTGGTACTGGAGCAGTTCATTGCATGACTACCAGAGGGAATGCCACGATGGGTCCAGTGGAACCTCCCAGTATCATTGGATGAGGCAGTCACCCAGGCAGTGTATCTGGGGGCAGGCAAACTCCCAACTTTTTTCTCTCTCTCTCTTTCTCTCTCTCTCTGCTATCCTTCTATCCTGGCAGGTTGGGAATGGGTAAATATACCATAGGCAGGGCAGATATACCACCTCAATCTACTTAAAACTTGGAGAGAGATGGTCCATCTAGTGATGGTGACTGTAATTCTGGAGAGGAAGGAGTTAGGACTGGAGGTGAATCTTTGTCAAGACCACCCCTCACTGCTCCAAGTGACAGAGTGACATTGCCAAGTTGCAAGTGGAATTTTCCAATGTGTCCTTGCCGCTGCCTGGTCACACTAACTTCATAGAACAACATATTGAGACACCCTATTGGGTGGTGGAATGCAGTTGCTGCTACCAATTACCCAAACACAAAACCAGGTGCAGGAAGAGTACACAGCCATGCTTAATATGGGACTAATCAAGGAATTGGTGCCCAAAACTGACAGGATGGACTACTTCTGTGTGGAGCCAACCCAAAGAAGTGTGTAGTTGGTTGGGTGGAAGTACAGTATCTGGGCAGGTGCATACCCAAACTGATAACACAGAAGCAATGAAAAGACCAAGGGGGAAGAACCAAGACCAAGGGGCCAGCTGCAGATGGGTGTATGTGGTTGCAGGGGCATTATTAAGTGCCAGTCTGTGAATGGAGGGTGGAGCCAAGAGTAGAGAGTAGTAAGGATCCTCACCTGTGAGTGATTCATGTCTAATATGCATTCTCTGTTTCAGTGAGTGGCAGCAAGGGTAAAGAGGGGAGAGAAGGGCACCCAGACCCAGAGCTGTGTGTGTGTGTATCTGTGTGTTTAGTGAGCACTACAGACAGAAAAACCTAAGAGTATAGATAGGAATAAACAGGACTATGTTGAGATTATTACTAGCCTGCACCCTGCCTTCTCATTTATCCCGACTTAAAGTGTCACTATATGTTGCAAAATAATGACCATCGGAGAGGTAACAGCAACTCTGCTTTGCAGTGGACAGCATTTCACCAACCCACCACTGATTATTTTCATAAAACAGCATGACCCACTGTGTTTTAGTGCTTATAGAGCTGTAACAAGCAAGTCCCTTATGCAACGAATCATGCTGCAGTTGCTTTATTTTTACTTCACACATTTTTTGGCCTGAAAATGAGCTCTGCCCCCAGCCAGAACAAAGCCTGGCATATATTGAGTTGTTTCAGCAGAGAGAATGGGATTGGTCCAGAGAGGCACTGTTTTATTGCAGTTGCAAATTGCTGGCAAAATTACAAACTGCCCCTTTAACACATCATGGTCACCCACTTTGGGTTTTCCTCACACATGCAATTTGTTTTAAGCTGTATCTAATATAAATAACAGCAGAGGGAAACAGAGGAGGATTCAATTTAAATTGCTGATAAGTAACCATAATAATCATCAGAGCATTTCCCTCAGGAGGGAGGGAGGATTGAAATTACAGTTAATCATACATATGAAGTCTCATTAACACTCATAATACAGGAGCTTGAGAGTTAAAGAGGACTAGAAATGACTGAAATGTGAATACGCTGTACATGGGTTGGAGGTTGGGTGCTTATTGAATTGTAACAGGATGTAGAGAAAGACACTTGGACAGGAGAGATACACATGTGAAACAGTATAAAAATTTGAAAGGCTTAATCTCTTTGAGTAAAATGCCAGTGCAACTGAGTATGACACAAGGCATGTCCTGATAATGTAGGTCTTCAAACTGTAACCTCTAAAAGAGCACAATGCCAAATGAGAGGAGAGTCAGTAGAGCATAGGAGATGAGCAGGTAAATAATGTAAACCTACACCATTATCTGCCTGGCAAAGCTCATCAGTGAGCCTCTACAATAGTACAATGGTACAAAAGGTAAGCAAGCAGATAGATAGATAGAGAGAGAGAGAGAGAGCGGGGGGGGGGGGGGGGGGGGGGG
>JANCOA010000019.1:11655592-11668747 GCA_024363135.1 Leptodoras oyakawai | reverse complement strand
ATTACCAATTCAATTGTGGAGTAGCTCCACCCAGTGAAGCAAAATCAACACGTCAATAGCCAATATCTTGTGATGTAAAGGCTGTGTGAAACTTTGCCCCTGCATCACTATCACAATTTTTAGATACACACCAGATTTCATGAAATTTTGCCCATAGGGTAGTGTAGAAACCACTACACAAAGAGATGCGTAACCTACAATTCTATAATCTCAAGAACTGCTTAACCAACAATTCTGCAATTTGGCATGCTTATACTTATTTCACTTCATTCTTGCACTTTCTGCAGTGGTTATATTATACTATGCCATGCATTGCATCTATTTTCCATAATCAATTGTAATGACAAATACACCAATCAACCATAACATTAAAACCACCTTCTTGGATCTACACTCTTTGTCCATTTTATCAGTTCCACTGACCATACAGGTGCACTTTTTAGTTTTACAGATAGAGACTGATAGTAGATGTTTTTCTGCAGACTTTGTTACCCCCTTTTATGCTGTTCTTTGGTCAGGAACCCCACAGGACCACCACAGAGCAGGTATTATTTGGGTGGTGGATGATTGTCAGCACAGCAGTGACCCTGAGGTGGTGGTGGTGGTGTGTTAGTGTGTGTTGTGCTGGTACAAGTGGATCAGACACTACAGTGCTTCAGGAGTTTGTAAGCCCCTCAGTGTCACTTCTGTACTGAGAATAGTCCACCAACTAAAAATTAACCAACAGAGACCTGTGTGTAGCCTCCAGTGACCACTAACGAAGGACTAGAGAATAACTAACGCAAACTGTGCAGCAACAGCTGAGTTACTGTCTCTGACTTTACATCTACAAGGTAGAGCAACTAGGTAGTAGTGTCTAATAGAGTGGACAGTGAGTGGACACAGTGGTTAAAAACACTTTAGCAGCACTGCAATGTCTGATCCAATTGTACCAGCACAACAGACAAACACATCACCACCACATCAGGATCACTGCAGTGCTGATGCAAATTCACCACACAAATAATACCTGCTCTGTGGTGGTCCTGTGGGGTTCCTGACCACTGAAGAACAGGGTAAAAAGTGGCTAACAAAATATGCAGATGGACTACAGTCTGTATCTTTAGAACTATAAAGTGCATCTGAATGGCCAGTGGAGCTGATAAAATGGACAAAGAGTGTAGATACAAGGAGGTGGTTTTAATGTTATGGCTGATCGGTGTACATTATACAGCTTTTTATCCTGTAAGCTACACTCTATAAAACCCAGCCATGTAAAATAAAATGGCATCAAAATGTCATCAAAGTTTCCAATGATCAAATACAACAAAACTCCCATACATTTCACATATATTATCCACAGTCCTTTTACATGTGATTATGGGACCAATATGTGATTATATGTGGAAAAACATGTGCATTTCACATGTTATGCCCTGACATTGCATATGTGAAGTCAAGTCACACAATGTGAGTAATGTGACTAAGTACTGAAACTCTCATTAGTCATTAATCATTGACCAATCTTGGGAAAAATTCACATCTGAAAAATGAAACCCCATGCCTTACATGTGAAAACAATAACCTGTGAAAATAAAAATGCATGCTATGTGTGAAAATTCCACATGTGAATCACGTGACACTCATGTGTTCTCTCTATGTGTGTCATTAGAAAAAATGTTAAAAGTAACAAATCAGCAGAATGCCTCTTAGCCAGCGGCCCTGCAGTCATGCCAACTGCAGGAGCCCAAGTCATCCATTCCAAGTTATATTTAGGGTTAAGTGTCTAACAGAGAGTAAGCACACAAAGCTAATGTAACTTAATACGTCCTAATCTGCACTTAATTCCTTTCTATGCACGCCTCAGTAGGAGGGTTTTTACTCCTATGTGTGTGCACTGGTATTGTGTATCATCAAACAGCACCAAATGAAATGGCCCACTTGAGCGTTAATGAAAGCTGCCGTGATGAGGCCAGGGCCTTAAGGGAAACAGGACGCTGTTATTTATTTATTTCCTCATAGCCCACTAAGAATTTCCCAGTGCAACTGAAAGCTGTCATATCACTCTGTGAGGTCTGACAATCTAATGTATAATTTATGTGACATGTTTTTAGCACGGCCCACCATAATGCCGTTATATTATTTCCGACCGTCTTCGGATTCCCAGTGGAGATCTGGCTATACAAATCAGTTCAGTCTGCCACCACAACAGGGTCAAAGATTAATGACAAATGCAACAAGGACAAATGAGAGCGTCCAGCGATATCACGCAAAGTTTTGCATATGAAATGATTCGGCACATATCCTAGAGGCTATAAAACAAAGGGAGGCATTCTCATATGGCCCACACTGACCCCTATTCACAGTAACAAAAGAACCAAGCTTCGGCGACAGACATTTGGCTCTCACGTCGTAATCACAGCTTTTTGTCTTACTTGCTGGTAACCAGGAATGTTTTGTTAAAAATGGAGAATAGCAAGAATGTGCTGCTGTTTATTGCATGCATACATTTTTTTTAACCAGTCTACACTTCACATCTTGACCTCGTGCTCTGTGTGATGCATCTTTTATTGTACAAAAAAAAAAGAAACCATATAGTACATCCTAATAAGACCTTGTCATGCCTAACTCAAGACACTGACTCATGGTTAAAGCTTCAGGGGCTGTGGCATGTACCATATGTCCACACAGAGAGAGAGAGAGAGAGAGAGAGAGAGAGAGAATGATTGTCATGTGCACGGAGTAGCTCCTAAGAAGGATGGCAGTTCTGCTTTGCTTTGCTGATGAGAGGCCCTTCACATTCATTTCCATCCTGTTGAGGAGTGAGAGCTGATTAAAATATCCACACTGCTCATTCCTATTACCTGAGCAGCCAGTCGAGCTCAAGCCTCGCTCGCTCAATTAAAGAGCCACAGCATGGATCAGCCACCAGAATTACAAATGCTTGCAGTCACAATTCACTCTCCTGACAATTAGAGAGCAATTTGTTTCATGTTAACGGGTCCTCCAGGGCCTGAACCAAGCTCCAGTGAATATTAACAACAGCTGCCCTCCAGTGCCAGAGCCTAAGCGTACTTCACTTCTGTTTAGAACCCTTTTCTCACTAACACACTAATACACATAAACTTGTCATAATTTGTACTTAATGCAAAAAAATATTTGTTGTATTTATTTTATTAATTATTTCATACTATTTCATATACTCTCCCTCGATGTTAATAAGACAAACAGCCTATTCTCTTACATCTTTTTATTTGATGGTTACAAAGGACTAACATTGGAGTCTTTACATTTTAGAATCCATTAAAAAAAATTACACATGCTTTTTTGAATCTGTTTATGAGGATTGTATAACATAAGTACCTGTGTAAGTTGCTACTATATACATAATAATAAAACCTTATTGGGACTTATAACATCTAATAGGTAGTACATGGCTACATTCTAGCAGTATTATAGCTCAAAGTAACTTGAATTCAGGTCTACCAGCCTTAGCGTTGGATATTCCAAGTTAATGACTAAGCACCCTTGTAAGTCTCTCTGGATAAGAGCCTATGCTAAATGCCATCATGTAAATCTAATAAATATAATAGCTTGCACTACTGTCAGAGAGCTATACTGCTATACAAAATTAATCAACGCCTTCTGGCCAATCAGACTCGAGCATTCAACAGGGCTGTGGCCAGACTGGTTTGAACTGATAGAAGGGCAAAACTAACTCCAAATAACCACTTTTGACAACCAAGGTATGCAGAAGCATCTTGGATGCACAATGCATCAAACCTTGAAGCAGATGTGCTACAGTAGCAGAAGACCACACCAGGTGTTACTCCTGTCAGCTAAAAGCAGCAAATTAAGCTACATTTCGCACAGACTCACCAAAATTGGACAACAGAAGATTGATAAATGTTGCCTGGTCTGAGGTATCTTGATATCTGTGAGATTCAGGTAGTAGGGTCAGATTTTGTCATAAACAACATGAAAGCATGCCTTGTATCAATGGTTCAGGCTGATGGTGATGTAATTGTGTGTGAGATATTTTCTTGGTACATTTTGGGCCCCTTAACACCAACAGTTTAATGCCACAGAGTATTGTTGCTGATGTCCTTCCTTTATGATCACAGTGCACCCATCTTCTGATGGCTACTTCCAGCAGGATAACGGGCCATGTCACAAAGCCCAAATCATCTCAAACTGGTTACTTGTGCATGACGATGAATTCACTTTATTGAAATGGCCTCCACAGTCACCAGATCTCAATCCAATAGAGCACCTTTGAGATGTGGTGAAATGGGAGATTTGAATCATGGATGTGCAGCTGACAAAGCTGCAGCAATGGCATGATGCTATCATGTCTATATGGACCAAAATCTCTGAAAAAATGTTTCCAGAACCTTGTTGAATCTATTCCTTGAAGAAGGTAGTTCTGAAGGAAAAAGGGGGTCCAATCAGGTACTAGCAAGGTGTACCTAAAAAAGTGTCCAGTGAGTGTATTTCTTGCACTGTGTTCTAAATAGTTACTTATGCAGACAAAATCTAGGGTAATGCTTTAATCTACCTTTCTGCATTAGCATCTATTGCATAATCTTTTGCATTGGTCATCGTTCAGTTTGTCACTTTTACTTATCACTTAAAAGAAAAAAAACAACAGAAAAACCTTTTAGTTGATAAATATTTGCAGACTGTATTTTGCACTTTTACACTTTGTAAAGTTGTTCTGACAAGTGAAGTTTAATGCAAGCTTTATAACTGAAGGAAATTCATTCCTGCTATGAATTCAGTTATACAGTAAACAGTGCTCAATGTTGCTTGAAAAACATCAACACAAAGCACAAAGCACTGATCTGTGATGTAAGCTGATAAGATATTTTGCCTCAGTGTTTGTTATCCAATAAATACAAGAGATTTTATTCACACAGTAGATTTTGTTGAGCCTTCTAGCTGTACATCCATGCAGCACTTTTGTCCTGAGCTGTAGCCATAAAGCTAAACTTCTGTGGTGGGAGTGCAGTCTATTCATAAAAAAAGGCTTTGAAATGCATTTTCAGAACTGAACAAAGACCAAGCAAAGATTTAAGAAACAGCAACAAGGCACAAAATCGGGAAATATATGCATATATTTATAAACGGATTCTTCCATCACCACTGGAAGCTTGCCTTTATTGTGTTACATGATGACTAGATACTACAGGGTGACTAGATACTACAGATACTTCAGCATTTTTCCTCCTCAAATCATTTCCTGTCTTTTCTTTTCCACTGCAGCAAATTTGTTTTGAGGCTCCATAAAATAGCCTTTTCTTATTTTTTTTAACAGTGCTGTGTATATGGTGGAAAATCGCTCACATAATGTAGCTTTAAAAGCACATTACTCACGGTGGTACACAGTTAAGACTTAAGAGGCACAGTTGATATTTACAGTCCTGAAAAAAGGAGAAAGAGAGAGAGAGAGAGAGAGAACAGTGATGAGAAGAGCGGATTTCGGCATGAAATAAAACTCCCCCACCCACGTATACAAATGCTGCTTCACTGTGGTAGTCGAACAATCACTGTGTCGACAATCCTATCCTTAATGCCTAAGATGTGCATAAAAGAAGAGAGTTTAAGAATATAGGGATAAGCTCTTTCAGTTTTTTCATGCAGTCTTAAGGATCTTTTGAATACAAGAGCATCAGCATCCACTGCTTTTGCCACAATACATAGATATTACAATGATTTGGGAACAATGTGAGTCTGCTGATTCTTCCCAGACACAAAAATACATATTTGTGTTTGTGTGTGTGTGTATCTTATATTTTTGACCTTGTGGGGACATTTTGGTGGTCCCCATAAGGAAAGTGTTTTTGTTGTTGTAACAATAATAATAAAAAATAATAATAAAAGAGCCAAAAAGTTGCCTTTTCATTAATGAGGTTAAGATTAGGGTTAAGGTTTGGGTTAGTATGAATTAGCTACAGTAATAATTATGTTATTGGAAAGTCTTCGTAAGTATAGTAAGACAAATGTTTGTGTGTGTGTGTGTGTGTGTGTGTGTACAGTGAATAGGAACTGAATGTTAGCTGAGGAGCTCAGACAATGCAAGTGTTTCAGAGATGCAGAAGAGGAGAAAAAGATTAATGTCTGAGAGAGAGAAAAGGCGAGATGGCGGTTGGGGTGTTTGTGAGAAAAGCCAGGGCTTGGAGATGCTTTGAGAGGCTAAATCTTCCCTCAAGCACAAAGCAGTGGCACTGATACAAGCAGCAGACATGGGGTCACCTCATCTATGCACACAAAAAAAGCTCCAGACATGATATTCTATCTCTCTCTGTCTCTCTGCTCTGCTATTAATGCTACTCTTAAAGGAAAAATCCACCATAAATAACTATATTCTATATTAATCTGTGTAATTAACAAATGGTCTTCAGTGCCATCCAAGATTTATTTTGTAATGAAATGAAATGTAATGCGTAGACATTTTTTATTTACATTTCTTTCATTGACATAATGGTTTCCTACATTACCAACAACACTGTTTGACTACCTATTGAAAATGACAGAAGTTGGAATTATGCCGTGTTCCATTTACATCGGAAGTCGAAAATGGCAGCTGGGAATGAAGGCACACCCGAGTTCCAGTAGAAGCTGGAATACCAGCTCTAGCCAGGTTGCCCATTGTTAGCAATACCAGTTGACAACAATACATTATGTAGTATTTTGCATATACAAACACCACAGCAACATATCCACAAACAAAAGTCTACTGGTATTAATGTACAACTGATTTAATGAGACACAAATGACACAGAAGTGCAATACACAGTATATTACCACAGCTGTCACTACTTTTGAGCAGCCATCTTGGATTTTGAAGTCATGGTTGGTGAGGTTCCCCTGACTTTCTAAGTTGGAAATCCAACTTCAGGGTATGTTCCAGTTATAATTTCCATATGGGACCTCAGACATTCCCATTGCCCAGGTCAAATGAAATGCTGCATTTAGCCCTTGCTTCATCTCTACCTAAAGAGACAGATGCAGCAGCACTTTAGTCATTGTGTATGACCTCCCTATCTGTAGACTCTGCTCAAACAGATCAGCTTCCAGTGCGACTGTGACGTATAGCTGCATTGCTTTCTGGATCAGTGAGTCCAGCATTTGTTGTCTCCGCTGTTTGCTGGCAAATGGTGAATGAGTTAATAAACTCCAGCATTTCATTGGTGTGTTTTAGATCAGTAAATGATGTTTCTAAATACATAAATAATATGGCATCAACCATCCAATTAGCACCAGAATCACTAAGCACACCACAAATGTTTGAATAGAATAATGCTTTGTGTTTCAGGGTGGACTTTTTTCCATTCCATTTTCCAATGACATTAATTTTGTACATTAAAAAGTATAATATGTGCTTTGTGTACGAAACACCACGTCTTACTGTTGCTCAAAAATAAAAACAATCATATTGGGTTCCAGCTCTTTTTTTCTTGTGGAATAGCAGGAGAAGCTTTTCTCTCCTGTCAAAATAGCCTTAGGGGTGCAGATGCGCACACACACACACACACACAGTTGTCTTAATCCAGTCGAATCACTGTTCTCCGACTCTGCCACCTCTCCACAATTACAGAGGCCCCCTAATCCCAGCAGCCTCCATTTTCCTGTGCGATTTAAGAGCGGTAGAGATCTGATCACTCATCCAACTCCCTCCCTCCTCACACATACACACACACACCCCATCCGATACACACTTCTTTCTCCTTACAACCCTGAAGCTCCAGCTCTGGAAATCACACACCGATGGCTGGGGGAGATTCTAATGCTGGCCTCTCCTCATGGTCACTGCTTAAACACAGTTTAGTGGCTTAGCAAGGATTTGCTTGTATCAGAGCTACTGCCTGTTGAGGAGAGGCTTTTTCCATGTGTACTGCACTTGTTCACCCGCTTTTTCCAAAGAGGCTCAAGAATTTACAGAGTTTGAAGTGTAGTCAATACAGTGGTCGACTTAGAGGCTGTGCTCATCCAACATCTTTCTAACACACACACCCATAATTCAAACGCACCAAATATATGCATTCCTTTAGAAATGGAGCTGACCTACAGAAGCAGATCTAATGATCCAAATATGATGATGTGTTAGCAAACAGTGTTTCAATACTATATCAGTACCAATGTTTATATATACACACTGAAGTACCAGAAAAACTGGCATAAGTTTATATATATATATATATATATATAAAACTGGTCTAAGAATAACTGGTATAAGCATACTTGGTAGGTCCTCGGAGAGAATGTTGCACAGTCCTTATGCTGATGTTTGTTGACGCTGGTCTTTTTCACCCACAGTCTTTTTATGGTCACACTGCTGTCATAAGTTCAAGGTTTTGCCAGAATTCTTGTAGTCACAGTAACCCCTTGAAATGCTAGCATGTGAAAATACAAACTTTTTCTACCTCTGAAATGTTATCTGACAAACTTCAACTATTAAAACACGTCATGATAAATTGCCATTCTCACAGCTCTAGAAACTTACATAGATGTCAATCACTTTATAGGCTCCGAGTATTTCTGGTACAGTATATTTGTCACCATAAGTAGTAAGTAGAATGAAAAGGTCAACGTATGATATCACTTTAGTAATAACTTCTATGGGCATTTCATCTATATTCAGTGTGTACAGTAAGCTGTATAAGTGAAATGAAAAATGAAAAAAAAAATCTTTCAGGACCTACAGGTGCTACACATAACTACATAGCACTACAATAAACAACAACAACAACAATGAATATCTACTTGGAATTAGAATTCAAATTTGACTTGGGATTTCAAGTAGAAACAAGTCCAAAAGTGACAAATCCAATTCACTTGAACAGTAAAAAAAACCCAGAAAAGCAGAAAAGAATGAGCTGTTTAGGTAGTGGGCTGTGGGTGGCACGGTGGCTCGGTGGGTTTTACTGTTGCCTCACTATAACAAGGTCCTGGATGTGAACCCAGTTTGGAGTGGTCTGTCCTCTCCCTGTGTGGAGTCTGCATGGTTTTACTCCAAGTACTCCAAGGTTTCCTCCCACTGTTTGAATGGTGAACTTGTGTACTGATGAAAATCATGTGTATTGATGTAACCTTGTGCTTGTCATGAATAGCCACTGATGCTGAAAAAAACAATAAACAAACAAGGTAGTGGGCTGTAATTTAAAGTGTTACCAGATCTTAATTTATCTAAATACAAGAACACTGAAAGATGGATGCACTGGAAGGAATGAGCCTTCTTTCTTTTGTAAGAAAACTGCTATTATTTATAATTAATATGGCTTTATACTAATATTCTTTGTAAATAGCAGCCGGAAAGAAAGCTAGCTAGCTCACAGATATCAGGCGGACAGGCAAGGCAGAAACAAATGCAGAGAATTCTTTGTTAAAGTAAACAAAACATCAATATCAACAAGAAACAGGGAAGATGAGTCTAGAGATAAATATCAATGCATGAGACCAAATTATGGCATGAGAACATTAGGCCAAAAGCAAGACAAAATAGCTGTATAAAAATCATGACCTACCTACTAATGGTTGTGAAACAAGCAGGAGGTGAGTGTGATTGGGAAGACTGCAATGGGCTCATGTCACATGCATGTACTGATGGGGAATGCAGTCCTAACAACAGAACTAATACATTCCCTCCATAATCCTATTGCTGCAGCCCCATACAGAAAACTTTTTCTTTATTAAAAGGCTGCAAAGTATTGTAGAATAAAATAGTGTGTTTACAGTGGTCACTTAAATACCTCAGTAGCCTACTTTGTCTGCTGTCATCTGTACAGCACACATCTTCCCTGTTTTGTGACAGTGCATTGTACAGTACCCATAGCTATCATCAACAACATATTTTATTAAAGTAGAGAGGTTAATGTATTCTCAGCACAAAAATTCATTTTTGGTCGATCCAATAGACTGCTAGACATATTTCAGATCATGTGCCACCCATAACGATATATCATAACATGCCACTGCAGCTGCATTCCATTGTTTTATCATGGTGTGCCATCATACATGTAAGTATAATTCTATATTGTCACACTCTAATTATTGCTTTAGGCTAATGCATGTTAAGCCAAGAGGTCAAGTAAGTCAAACCAAGAAGTCAAGACGACTTTAATTTAAATTTCTTTTTTATTATCTTCTGGTAAGAATTTACATGAATATTGCCTGAGGTAAGATTGTTGAATCAATGATCACAGACAGGAACTAGAGAAGTGAAGCCCAGACTATTTCTGCCTTTTAACGTGCCTCTCACAAGAGTTTTCTGAATGCCGTGACAGTTTGTTAATTAAAGTGCATTGCAGTTGATTGCAGGCTTAAACGTCTTGAATTTGACTCATGAGCCATGAGGCAGGTCTTCACAGACCCGCAATACAGAGCACTTGAAAAAGACAGAGAAAGAAAAGGGAAAAAGAAAACAGAGAGATTGTCCTCAAAAGCAGCACAATACACTGCTTAAGAAGACAAGAGATGTGCTTAAATGAATCATCCAGTTGGCTTAAACTGAGCGTGGCTGCCTTGTTTCGCATATTTAATGCAATCACTTGCCTGTGGGGACTGCCATTCTTTCGCCCTCCTTTCCCTTGCACCCTCTTCCTTTAAAATGTTGCATATATTCTGTTTTTTTCTTTAGATTTATTTCAAAACCTTCAAATGGAAAAGAATCGATCAATACTCTTTTGTGCATGTGATGGAAGGAAATCTCGGTTGGGGGGGCTTGAAGCACCCAAACACGACAGATGTTACAATTCCTATTTGCCTTTCATTCTTTTTCAGATGCGCACAATGGCGTAGCAAAAGGAATTTCAAAGGCCGGTTTAAATTGATTTAAGTTAGAGCTCCTGTCATAAAGCTTAGTGTTTGCAAGTAACACAATGATGACTGGCAAAAAAAAGAGAGTTAAGAAAAAAAGCCTTTGTACTATTTTGCCCAAGTCCTAGATTTCTTTCTTTTTTGTTCTTTAAAAAGACCCAGACTTTTACAGATTCCCTCTGAGGTCTTTGCAGATAATATAGAAATGCATTCATTCAGTGTAAAAGATAGCGATCCTGAATAAAATGCCTTGGATTCATAGGAGGTAAGGATGCTAAAGAAAAAGGCAGGGTAAGAATATAGCACTGGCAGAAAAACTAAAAGAGAACAGCAGGCCACCTCTACCTTCAGATCATAATAAAATGTATTCATTCTGAGCAACAACACAAAAACAGGTGAAATGAAACCTGGCAGCACATATAGTGAGATACTATCACTGTTCCAACTAAGTGAAATGAGAAAATAAATGACAATTTTTAATGGAACGTTAAGAAACATTCATGGCACAATATACAATCATACCATATCAATTTCTCAGTACATAATGGAATCAGATTGTTCTTTTCAATGAGGTAGACATTACATGATTGCAGTGATAGTGCAAGTGTTAAATTATTTGGTTAGGAGAAAGAGCTTTTTGTTAAGATTTGTTAAGAAACCTGTTAAATTTGTTAACAAACCCCCTGTAGCCTTGAGTCATTTATTATAAACAGCAAGTCAGAAAATTAACTTCAGTTTTTAGGTACATCAAAGCATCAAATTGATATTTTAAGTGGCAGACATTACATAATTGCAATGACAGTGCAAGCGCTAAATTATTTGCTTAGACACTTTTTGTTAAGATTTGTTAAGAATATCTGTAGCCTTGAGTCAATTTCAAATTTCTTTATCCTGTTATAACATCATGCCAGGGCAACACATTGCTAGCATTCCTGTCTCACGGCTTCTGGGTCTCTTGGCTTATTGTCTGTGCAGAGTTTCACATGTTGTCCTCAAGACCACATGAGTTTTCTTCCCACATCCCCAGAATGTGCCAGTAGGTGTTCAAATGGCCCTACTGAACCTCTGTTTAAATATGTGTGCGTTGCTCCCTGTGATAGACTGGATGTATCCAGGATGTATTCCCAGGATAGGCTGTAGATTCGTGTTTACCCTGACCAGTTACTGAAGATCACCTCAATGTCTGGAGAGGGAGGAAAATTAGCCATGCTTTGTTGGTGGTAGGGATGGAATACTCTCTCTCTCTCTCTCTCTCTCTCTCCTGTCAGTCTCAGTGACAATAGCTAATCATGTGTCTGTCCATGAGCTCATGCATGCTGAAGAGGCAAGACAGCAGTTGAAAAACATGAAGTTGTCTGGCTTCATGTGTCTTGGAGGAAGCCTTCACTTTCCCCAGTCGGTTGCTGCTATATGATGGGGGAGAACTGACTTCTAGGCGAGAATTGACAGGTGGCTAAATTAGGGAGAAAATTGATTTGATTTAGGTTGAATGTATGAAATAACGAGAAGAACAGATGCATCATGTTTCTTTTGATCAGATCAGCCATACAGGAATCCTTCCATTCATTCTTAGGAGGAACAATAAAATGAAACTGGTGTCCATGTAGGTCTATAGAACAAGTATAGGATGATACAATCACTGTCTGAGGTTACTTAAATAGGAAAATATATAAAGCAATGTAATCAGAAAAATATTCATTCAATCCTACAGTGATTGTAGCATTGCTGCCGCTTTGCAGATGGAGACCTTGAGGGGCCTTTGTACTTTGATGAACTCAAGGGCAGTGTCATCAGGAGCTTGGTACATCTGAGAAGACATCTACATCAGAAGACATCAGAAAATGAAACCTCTTGTACAGAAAAATACAGAAAAAACTAAGTGTACCCTGGCCTTATCATGGTTACAGGAACACACCCATGGAGACAGGACTGGGAGTGATGTCCACAGATGGGTATTAAGTGAGTATTAATATGGAGCTATATTGTGGACTCACCACCAGCCAGATAAAGGGTAGGAGTCAGATGCAAAGCCAGTTAAGCAGCAGGCATTTGACTAGATGCCTAAAATGGAATGTAATTTAGTAACATTACACAATGTCAGAAACATAGCTAATCAATACAAAATTGCACAAGTCAACTTAATTCTAGGAGATGGAGTGGGCTCTTTTGTAAAAAAAAAAAAAAAAAAAGGTAATTTTTTTGACTCTGCTGACAATATTAGGTCTTGAGTTTTCAGGATGTTCTAAGAATCTTAAAATTTTAATCTTAGATAATGTTTAGGTCATTAGATAATGTTCATACAAACAGTACCTACTATTAGTTTTATTAAATAATTTTAGAACATTGCAGGTATGTTAC
>JANCOA010000019.1:11619027-11633882 GCA_024363135.1 Leptodoras oyakawai | reverse complement strand
TGGGTTTACTCCGGGTACTCCAGTTTCCTCCCACAGTCCAAAGACATGCATGTTAGGTTGATTGGTGTCTCTAAAGTTGCCCTTGTGTGTGTGTGTGTGTGTGCCCTACAATGGATTGGCGCCCTGTCTAGGGTTGTTCCTGCCTTGTGCCCTATGTGACCGGCTAGGCACACCTGTGACCCTGAAAAGGAATAAGCGGCCAAGATGATGAATGAATATACTTTGACTTCACCAATCCACACAAAACTTCATATGGTTTTTATCTCCCCATATAGTATAAAGTTTGTGTCCCTAGGTGTGCATTGTCCTTCGTGCTAGCACCCCCTGAAGTGGGGTTGGCTCAAAGCACTTTCTGAGCAATAGCTTGAAAACCTTTTTGCCAAAAATTGTAAACTAATTTTGATTAGTTGGCCTCTAGGAGGTGCATTACCCTAGCCTATTATGATTCATTCATCACCATCTCGTGAATAATATTCAAAACAAACATCTAGCACTTCACTAGCCAGTGTCTTGTGATGTAAAGACTCAAACACTACCACTTTCTTTAGATGCATGCCAAATGTTGTCCACAGGGGTGCAATGGATAAATTTCAATATCTCAAGAACTTCTCAAGCTACAATTTTGAAATTTCGAAGCCTGCATCATTACCACATTCTTTAGATGCAAATTAAATTCTGTGAAATTTCATCCATAAGGGGCACTGCAGTTGACACATTTTCATATGTCAAGGACTGCTTATCGAACAGTTTTACAATTTTCACATTATTCTTGTTCTCATTTTATGCAATGCTCATATTCCACACTGCTATTTTTCTGAGCGAGTCCTGCTGCATCTAATTATTTGGCTCTTTGGAAATCAAAAATCTCTGAAGACTTGCACCATTGTAATACTACCTTCTTGCTAATTAAATTTGCTTTCTATTTAAGTCTTTTGTTTCATCTGCAATTCACTTCCTTGATTTTCTTAACATACTATATCTGACACACATTCCACAATTTCATTTTGAATAGTTACTGGTATATTTTGCATTTCAATTTCATTTGTATGCAATCAGTGATTTTTTTTTTTAGAAATCAATTCCATTATTTTTAAGAAGTTCCATTTGTTTTGTGCTGCTTCTCTCTCAAGTTGCCCCCTTTGAGAAATGTTTTTAATGGCTATAAGAAGAATCACAACTGTTCTATTGTGCAAACCCCATTTCCAGAAAAGTTGGGACACGTTCTGTGTTTTAATGAACTGTGTGTGCAAGAGAGTGTGTATCTATAAATATAGATATATCTATGGACTGAAAAGCAAACCATAAAGTTAGGACATTAAAAGCTCATTTGTATTACTAAAACCGGTTTTCAGAGTCTTCCTGTCCTTGCCCCTGGCCAACCTGTTCCATGACCAGGAGTGGCACTTTGAAGGCATTGTGCAGGAACAAGCTGAGAAGTGGCTCATGCTGCTGCGAGCCAGCACCTCCATGGCTGTACCTCCCAACAACCCCCATGTAACTCCACAATGCCTGTAAGATTGGGCACAAACTGTGTAGGATTGGATGGAAGAGGAGCTACCAGCGTGAAGAGGGCAGACCCTCAGCACATCAGCGCACTAGTTGAGCACCAGACGAGCCCCACTGACACTTCTATTCTCTAAAGCTCATGGAGGGAAGCTGGCCCTTTGCTAGCAGCTCTGAAACTCTTGTTGTGAAAGGCTGATGGCGGACAACTATGACGTGGAGTGGCTCCTCGTCTTGGAACAGTTTGACGCTCGACTTCTGGCAGATGCAGTGGCATGGATCCAGTGCCACCAGTCCACATCCCTGGCCAAGTCAGTGCAGTTGGCAGAGGATTACTTTGTGGTGATCCCAAATCCCAATATCGCTTTCTCCTGCTCTCTCTCCTGTTCTCCCACTCCCTCTTCTCTCCCTTCTTCTACCTCAGTTCCAGCTCCCATACCTGGTTCCCACCTTCTTTACCCAGCTCTGCCCCACTAATTTCTCTGTCTTTGTCTCCACAGGGAAAACATGCCATTCCCACCAAAGCTGGGGATAAGTCTGGCCAGACACACTGGCATGGCAGGGAACCACGCATTTCCAGGTTCCACGCTGCCACACAGAGGTGGTGACATTGATCTGAATCCCAGATGTGCCACCAGTCTTCCCCAAAAGTACAAGACAACTGTGAGTACACAATGGGGTACACATCAGCCTTTGGTGATCTTGGGGTATAATCACATCTCCACCTACCAATGTCTGATTTAGTGTGAGGCTTTGGAAAATGCACATTTGGTGAAGGTTAGGTATGAGAGGAAAGTTAGATTTCTCTCAGGTATTTCTCCTTGGAACAAATAGACAGCAAAACTCTCAGGCATGAACAGACCAAGTGAGAACCCTTATTTTTTGTTATTACAGAGAGATAATATCAAGTGATGCAAAACAGTCAAATGAAAGAAGAAATAACACTGGTGTTGGTTCCAAAGAGCCATTGGGAAATGTTATTCCAGGCAGCTTATCATAAGCCATGGTGGAACATCTGGAGCAGGGCAAGACATTCAATTGACACTAAGTGGCAAGGACACTTTGAGGTCACCTGGCAAATTGAAGAAGTTGACTCTGAGGTCAGACTAGAGGCAATACACTGCAAGTATACTACCTCAACCTCCTAAATCCATGGAGAGAGGTGGTTCTGGTGGCTCTAGTAATGATGCTCCCTGAGAGGGAGGATATGGGACGAGAGGATAAGTCTAAAAATGTGGCTCAATTTACCCGATTCCCCCATGGAAACCATCTCTCGTTGTCCCAAAGAGTACAGGTTGCCCAGCTGCAAAAAATCAATACATTGTCAAAATGTGATGCATATTCCTTACCTCTCATTGATATCTGCTCACATGGGTAGTTATTGAGGCTGGCTGGCTGCCTATTATAGATTATTTGTGCCTAACTTTTTGGATTTCACCACCCTGATCAGTTCAGTAGACAGAGCCATCTGAGAAGGCTTTCTGGTAGGTTAAAGCAGTTCTTTATTCAGCTGCAGGCTGGATAGCTCCCTGGCCTGAGTAGGGTGGTAGGGGTATTTGGCAGCAGGGGTGTGGTCAAGCAGCTCCTGTGAGCAGAGAGAAGCAGGTGAAGCCAGCAGGTTACACAGGAGTCTGCTCAGTGGCCTATTATTTTTATTATTATTTTATTCTTTATTTCTGTGTGTCTTTTTGTCTTTCAAAAAAAGGCCATAACCAGAGAGAGAGAGAGAGAGAGAGCACAGAGTGTATGTATGTATGTGTGTGTGTGAGTGTCTAAAATGAAATGTGCTGAAAATTAAACTGTTACGTTGGGCCAATAAAAGCCTTTTTTTTGTTACTAAAACCTGTTTCCTGAGGTTTCCACCTATGCCAGGGTACTACAGTTGTATTATGCATTATACATTTACAGTATACACCCTCTCTAAAATATCTGAAAAAAAAACTGACTTGTAGATTTTATGTCAGTAAAATAGTACAGAATAGTTTGGCCAGGGTTTTTCAGTTGATTATATGATGGTAGTATTCACTTGCTGCTGCTACCATGCCCACTTTTACATTAACTGCTAGCATTAGCCATTCCAGGACTGTCTCCCGAGCAATATTAGACACAACCTTTCGCTTAGTCTTAACGTCTTTTAATTTGGCATCACATGACTTTCCACATTAAACAGTACAAATACCAAAATTCAGTTTGTTTACATAGGCCTTATACCAGCAAAATTGTCTACATGAATTTAGTTGAAAGCATCTCCCAAACAGTAGGCTTATCAGAAAGTTGCCAACTTTGAGTGCACTCCACACTTACTCAGATAATAACACTGTGCTGGTACATTAGTTCCTCCCCAGTGGGAATATTACATCAGGTGCTCCACAATTACAACAACAAGGAATACAGATGTAATGCTGCATGCATAAAATTGAATATATAATTTGGCCGACATGAAAACACTATAAAATGTTTGTTTTGGTTAGCAAAATAATTCTGCTAGTAAACAATTAATACTGACAAGCCCAATGACTTATCATATTCCAAGGACATATCATATTCCAGCTCTGCTGGGGGTACACCTGGGGTGGTCACTTAGATTCTAGAGGTATTCAATGCCATCCCGCAGTCACCCTGTTGGTCCTGGAGATAGATATAAAGATTATTCAAAGAGAGGTAGTAAACCCAGTTTATGTGACCTGCTGAGAACTATTTCCCTTTGAAAAATTTCCTAGAGCAAAAGGTAAGAGAATGCTGAAGTAGTCCAGCTGACCAAAAAACTCCATCAGTAGAAAAGCTGACAGTATCACTGTCAAAAGCTATTGAAACACATCACACTAATTCTAATGGAGAAAGAGTTAGACGAAGATCATCACAGCAAGAAGAGTGATCCATCCAGCAAAGGGTGGTTCCAATGATTGTCATCCGTTCCTGCTGCAACCACCCAAACCCACACTTATGTACATGGACATCACTAGATTTTATGAACAGGAGGGCTAAGCTTTGACTAGAGGGGTAAGAAAAATACCCCAAATCATCTGCATTATGAAACTGGCATAGAATTAAAAACATTGCCCCATATTGCCAAAAGTATTTGCTCATCTGCCTGCATCTTCATACACATGAAGTTGAGTGACATCCCATTCTTAATCCATAGGGTTTAATATGATGTTGGCCCAACCTTTGCAGCTATAATAGCTTCAACTCCTCTGGGAAGGCTTTACAAGGTTTAGGAGTGTGTTTATAGGAATCTCTGAGCACAAAGTTGGGAGCATGAAATTTTCCAAAATCTCTTGGTATGCTGAAGCATTAAGAGTTCCTTTTGCTGGAACTAAGGTCCGAGGCCTACTTCTGAAAAACAACCCCACACCACACCTAAACTTTACACTTGGCACAATGCTGCCAGACAAGTACTGTTCTCCTGGCAACCACCAAACCCAGACTCATCCATCAGATTGCCACACAGAGAAGTGTGATTTTTCACTTCAGATTATACATATCCAGTGCTCTAGAGTCCAACAGCAGCATACTTAACACCACAGCATCTGATGCTTTGAATTGCGCTTGATGCCATTGAAACCCATTGCATGAAGATCGCTATGCATTGTTCTTGAGCTAATCTAAAGACCACACGATGTTTGGAGCTCTGTAGCGATTGGCTCTGCAGAAAGTTGGCAATCAACTGAAGTATCAAGCAAAGACACAAGTAGCAGCCATTCTAACCAAACCTGGAATGAAGCCCAGTGATCGTTTACCTTCCAGAGCTTCACACTATTCTTCCACCTCTTGGTAAGTATGCTGTTTCCCTTAGAAGAACCCCAAGGTATGGAGCTCAACTACTGCTCCCAAGTTGACTGCCTGTTTTCTAAGCAACCCAAGCATCACAGAGATGTTTTTATTGAACATATGCAGCTGCAGGGGAAGTTCAAAAGCACAAGCATCAACCCTTACTCCTGCAGAATTTTAATGGATGGCTTCAAGTTAAAGCCCAGCAACAGCACCTGTCCATCAGATTGGTGCAATGCTATGTACTACAGAAACCTCCATGTAATGGGAAGGAGAAGACCTTGTCTAAGGGCAAAGATCAGTGTGTAGCTATATATCATGGTGCAGAGCCCACAGAACCGAGCATTTCCACACCACCTAAGAATAAGAAACCATTCAACTTACACTACTTCTTCTGTGACAGCAATGAGCACTATATCAGCCAGAGCTGCAACATTAAGATATAGTTAACAATATAGCCCAATATCAATCCATCGAACCACACACAAGGGCCTCAGAATGTTGAGTCTACCTCACACCCAGCATTGAATCAAGCAAACTGTTCCTGAAGGTGCAATAAAAAAAAAATAAATAAAAAAAATGGTTGTTCACTTTTATGAAGATCAAGAAACCTTGAACATTCTCGGAACAAAAACACAGACACGACAACATTGAAGGAGTCCAGCATTATGCAACACTCCTCTTGAGGAAGACAGGAGCACCTAAGCTTAATAGTTCCAGACAAGCTGTCAAAGCTCACCTGAAGGCCACATAGAAGCAGCTCAAGAAAGATCCAGAGCTGACTGACTGACAGACTTGGCAGCATGTGGACACCCAGAACAAATCAGGTGATAGCAATAACCAATAGTAATTATTCAATAAATTAATTCATCATTTAAAAAAAAAATTGTCTTTACTTGGGTTGACTTTGTCTAATATTAAAAGCAGTTTGATGAAATTTTTCAAGTGTAAAGAAATCAAAAATATAAACCGGGCAGAGCCAAATACCTTTTTTTAAATCATTGTACTTGCCTTCTTTTCAGACATGGCAGAAATGGCAGAAATCATTGGGTAACATAGTTGTAGTAACTCAGTCTTCCTGATCATTGACTATTTTCCCAGAGCTTAGTGGACCAATGGAGGGGTGTTAAATTAGTCATTAGTCAAGACAGATACATCTGGACCAAGCCTACATAAGACCTGTTGCTTCCTTGATCCAGCTCCCTCCCTTTGAAGCCAATACCGAAGACACTTGAAGAGTTCTTGTTTTAAGGGTTCAATAACAATTCCTAACAACATAAATAGAACATTTGATGATCAAGGAATAATGCAGGAGAGTCACTTAGCAGCATTGGGTAAAAAAACACAACTGACTTTAAGAATCATTATGCAAAACTGAAGTTGGATCCTCCACTTAGTTTCTCAAATACCTATACTGGTTGCAGTAGGTTTGAGACATATACTTCCAGTACATACAACAATAGTAGTACAGGCTGATGATGCCATGTAAATAAATCTGTGTGGCATGTAGCACAGGTTGGATGGAGTTAAGCAAGTTACAGAGCGGATCATACCGGTGCTGCTGCAGAAGCCAGAACAATAGGAAAAATTCATGTCAGATTAGATCATGACAACAATACCAGACACAAGTCAAGAAAGTGCAATCATCTCAGCATTGAATCTGAAAATGCATAGTCACATTTCATTTTTGACTACCACCAAGCATATGGATCTGCCCACAAAGGTCCACGATCCACAGCATATCAGATGTAATGAAAGCAGTGAACAAATAGTTGATTTTGCCCATGGATTTCTGTGCTTACTTGCTGTGGAATGCAGGCAACTACACCTCTTTTACATTTTTAGTGATGTACACTTCCCTTTGGGTTAGATTTTGCACCCAGGATCATCACTGTGCTAGTTGCCTTAGATCCCATGCAAAGTCTAGGTCTCTATGTACTCCATTATCTGGACAATTGGCTGCTGACTGGACAGACTCAATAGTGTGTGTTGAGGCAGACAAATGTCTGTCAAATATGATGTGCTAGAACTGAAAAGCAATCATGAAAATGAAACACACGACTTTTTTTCAATGACGTGGCCTAAGTCATGTACCCTATGATCCTGATGGTCTCATACATGTCACAATTATGGATATCCTCATGAATTTGCAAGTAGCTTCACAAGCAGACTTTCTGCATCTGTTAAGGATGATATTATTTGTAACACCAGTACTGAAACTGGGCTTGTCTACCTACTACATACCATTTCTATGTTGGCTGAATGTTCTGCACGTCAGCCATAGCATAACAGCAGGTGTCGCTAGTAGTGTGCACCCTGAGGCATTGAGTTGGTTCAAATTAAAATATAAAAGATACCTGGTGAGCATGCAAAAAAATACATGATCAATAAAGAAAGGTGGAAAATGAGTCTCGACATTAGTATATTGATTTTCCAAGAAATAAAGATGTGTGGATTGTTCTGCATGTTCAGGAGCCCAGAAAGGGGTCACACATATTATTGTGGACCAACAACACCCAGTGGTGTTACATTAGTCATCAAGATTAGGCAATTAGGATCTGGAAATCGACAGATGAACACCTCTCTTAAGTGCTAATTGCTTATCAGTAAATTTAGAAGTAAGTAATTAAGCAAAGCTGAAAGTCATAAGTAACATTAAAAGAAGGACCCTGTCCCCTCAGTGGCAATCAATCACAGCTGAAGTAAATGTGTTAAGAAACAATAAAATGCCTGGATCTGGCTCTGTCTTTATTGTCTGTCTTTAAGTATCCCTTACATTAAAGCAAATTGAAATTGAAACCAAATCTAATTAATTTCCACAAACATAGGTTATGGCAAACAAAGGGAAAGTGTAAATGCTGACAGTAGCTCTATGAGGTACAGAGTGTAGCATAGTGTTGTAATGGTGTTGCATCATCACATCGAGGAGAACATTCTACTCTCAAATGAGAATAAAAATCTGTACATATTTCTGTTAGGTATTTATTTTAAAAGTAAAGAGCCAAATGACATCAAGAGGACACAAAAAGGATGCTTGTGTATTTTTGAGCATTGAATGAATGAAGTGTTTTGTCATTTAATACCATCATTTGTGGGCTAATTTCAGCTCTTTTTGTGTGGATTTCTTTGAGCTGGCAGTTTTGCTGAACTTTGGCATCCCTGGCAGTAAGCAATGGCAGGCGTGCTGGCTAACATGACTTAATATATAATAATATAAAAAAAAAAAGATATAATAATAATAATAATAATAATAATAATAATAATAATCATTTTAAACAAATAAATAAAAAATATATATTTTAGGATGTCATAAAGTGGATATTCATATATTGTTTTAACATTCCATTCATATGAAAACCAAGTAAATTGCTCTCATTAATTAATTAGTCACTACTAAATATTATTCAACTATTTACTTCAATTACTAAAGGTAACATTTCTATAGCTCAGAGTTCAACAAAACAAGATAACCTCAATCCAACATTTCAGTTTTTGCATTCCTGACAGGTGAGTGTATGTCTTAAATTAGAAAGCCAGTGACACCCATATTCAACTTTATTTATACAACAAACAGTCATGCAGCAGTTATTCACAATACAAGATACGTAGCCACCGATTACCTAATACTCCACCAATGGGAAAATGATGGACAGTTTGTTATTCTGCCTGACAGTGTGTGACACAGAGCTCTTTCAAGAAATGCATGGTATTTAGTACTACTTTTGCAATGACGGCAGATATGTTGTTTGTTATCCGAAACTTTCATTATTTCACAATACTGTTTGATCTTACATTTCATTTACTTTCTTTTCTGTTACAAGCTTTTACACATTATTTCATATACACCTTAAAACGAGGCACCGGGTTGTTCAGTCAGGTCCATTGAATCTGTCATTTGTCATGGTGTTTTTATTTAGTCGTGGTACATGAAAGTGTAGTGTCTCAAAGCATGAAACAGAGTAGAATACACCCAGGTGATGGACTATTTGTGCTAACACTAATGTCCATACAATTGCCATGGTTTGGTCTAATGGTTTGGTCATGCAGCACAGAAGGAAGGATGTTAAATCAATACAATGCAGTTTTATTAAATATACATAGCCTTCAGGAGCTGTGTATCTCATCCATTTAAAGACACTTCCTGAAACAGTTATATGAATAATTTACATGCAGGGTACAAACAAATTTCAAATTCTGCCACTCTAAGTAAATAATTTAAATATTTGATGTGATAAATCACACTGACAACCTCTAGACACACTAGCTACAATAATACTCCTCAGCCTACCCATCAATCTAGTATGTTTTCACTGCTTCTTGTTAGTTCATAGTATTTGCTACAACATCCTACATCAATATTTTATGTCACCTATGATATTGGCATTGTTTTTTTTTTCCTGCTGTAACATTATCCAAAGAAGTAGGTATTCACAGGTAGCCAGTAAGATACTAAGCTATCTAATTTGGATAGCTAGATGAAATTGTCACCACTGACCTGCTGATTAAATCAGAAATATGATTGTTATATACAATGTTATACTGTATATGCAAAATGTTTTTAATAACTTCCAGATAAATCACAATCTCACAATAATTATCATTATAGTTAAGAACTCCATATAAAATATTGGGTAACAGTTACACATTGTTACCACTAATGAAATAATGTAAAGCTCCCACCTGCTAATTGCATAATTACAGTTCATCCACATTCATATCTTCATCTTCAGCAAAATCTTTATCCTGGTCAGGGTCAGTGTGGATCCTGAGTCTATCGCAGGAACACACAGGAAACTCAGACAGGGGAGAACATGCACAGAAACGCCATACAGACAGAAACCCAACCTCAGGATTGAGTCCTGAACCCTACAGCTGTGAGTCAGCACTGTAACTGCTGCCATAAACATATTCAAAATTAAACTAAAGTTGTCAATATAGTCACTATAGTTGTCAGCTGTTCACCTGAATTAGTTTCTATTAAATGCTTTTAAATATCAAGTATTAAATATTCAGTCATAGTATGTCAATTAAGACACAGTTTGGGTCCCTCCTTAGTATCAGAAAGGAATAAAGAGTAAATGAGCATGCCATTTGTACAGAGTGTACAGTGTGTGGTTGTAGTGTAACCCCATGAGAAACAGATATAATACAGATCACTGGGACTGCTCTCAGACTGCTCCTTGTGCTCTTTCTTTTTTTTCAATTAGAGGTTTTACCTGACATCATATTTTATAATAAACAAAATGCTTGGTAACTGAAAACTCATGCAGCTTAGATCCCTTTTGCAAATAGAAATGCATGACCACTCTATTTGTTCCAGTTCCAGGCTAAACAGCAATTCAACCTATCATTTTGTGTAAGTTTTAAAGATTTTAAGTTTTAAGATTTTTTTTACAGAATGGCTTCACTCACATATTTCAAACGGCCCAGAAATTCTGAGACAAGTAACCAAGCAATACATACATACATATTTGTCCTTGTCTGAGTATAATATTTTATTATGTCATTGTCATCTCCATGTTCAGGTAGCACTCATGAGTTCACCTACAAAGTATTATCAGACTCTCTTTTCAAACAAACACAAAGCCTTTTTTTTCCTGGTCTTATTCACTGGAAGTCACCATCATATAACCAAAGACCTTGCCTTGAAAACACTTTGTGCCCAGCATTTCATACAGAAGAAGTGCACAAATTCAATTTCATTCCAAGTTTGAGTTCATGTTTTTACAGCACGTGGTCATCTCCTCACAAAACATTCTGCATGAATCCTGTCCATGTCTCCCAGATAGTTTGGCTAGATGGTGATCGATCTCACCTGATACTAAGTAGCTATATTTTTTTACACTGAATTCCTTCACTTTATTGAGAGCTAAAATATTCATGCAGTAGTGCCATACAGGACACCATGTCATTGCCTTGTCACAGACATATTAACCAGGAGAACAAGAGAATCTCCACACAGACAGTAACCTGAGCTCACAATCAAATCCAGGAGCTGCGAGACAGCACCCACTATTATTATTTTAATCATCATCATCATCATCATCATCATCGTCATCATTAGCATCAGCAACTGTTGAAAAAACACAACATCAAAAAGAACAATCATCATCAAAGTAATTGTCATTTAAACCAATAAATGGACTTGTAATTTGTATAAAAACTATAATTATACTTTTAGACCTTTAGAACACATGCTGCAGTTTGAGCCACAGTGATGTTGTAAATGCACACATGCAGGCGTATTCAAATAGGTAAAGAAGAAGGCACACATTAAAGAAATACTATGCACATAAAAATGGCTGTAGAAAATGTTGCCTGAGAAACAGGCATGTGTTTGTCTTCGGGATAGGGAAAATGGTATGGAGTACTGGGTTTGAAAATCAATAAGGCAAACCAAGTATAAAACTTGCATGTGAGGTAAGTTCTTGATGAACATTTTAGAACTTTCCCATTTCAATGTACATTCTATATATACACATTTCAAAATACAAAGAAATGTATAAAGAAAAGTGACAAATTAAAGGAAAAAATAGTGCCTTTGTTTTACTGTGGGATACATTTGTCCTCCTAGAGGGAAATGTCACTGCAAATCAACATAACCTATTTCTGACAGATCACCTTTATCCTGTAATGAAACCTTTCTATCCTGAGGAGAGTGGTCCCTTTGGATGACCCTGCCTACATTCACAAGGCATGAGGGCTGAATGGTTTGTTGAGACTGAACATGATGTAAAACATAAGCTATAGGCAATCACAGTCGCTCGACTGAAGATCTATAAGAGATTTTAAACCTTTGTGTTAGACAACACTTTCAACCAACATCTTTCAGAAGAATTGTATCCATCCCTCCGGTACAGTTGTAAACACTTGAAGAATCTATGCAAAGGCACATGAAATTGTTGTTTGCAACTCATGGTAGCTTACCACCTTATATTAAGACTCTTTATGTTGATTTTTCCATTAATTTGTCACTTACCTGTATCGGTCACAGTGCACACTGACAGATGGCATACAATTTGCATACATGCACCCATGATGGGCCTTCTTTGTTTTTGTTTCCTACATGCACTGATTTAGAATTGCTGAATAACAGGAAGTAGGGATGATGTACAACGCAACTGTTATCACCCTCTGATGAAATGCAAACCTATTAAAGGATTTATGTCTGTTTGTGCATGTACGTGTACATGATAATATGTGTGTCTGCATATGGAGATATTACTGTTGATCCTAATCCCATGTACTGAACTATTATTGATATTAATGGCTATTATTGGGATCATGATTAAAGTGTTTGTTTGAATGATTACTTCATGACCAGTAATGTTGCTCCCTGCTCTATTTTTGTGGATATGCATTTCTGCATCACTCGTATTTCTGTTGAAAAGTTAGATCTTATGTTCTGTCTCACTTTTGTCATTTTGGATAAACGTGTGTGATAAAGGAATACATCTGATGTAGCCTAAATGTAAAATTTGTGTATGTGCACAAATGGATGTGACCATGTGGGTGTGTCTGTGATTGTATGTGGGTATGTGTGGATGTGTGTATATGAGACAGACAGAGAGACTTTATCCATATTGTCCCCTTCACTGAGTCACAGGGGGTAAAGTCTCAGTGTAAATCACTTTCCCTTCTAGAAGGTGCACGTTTAACCAGCCGTGCCGTGATTCCTTTTCTCTCAGCGCAGGCCTCTCCGCATTTCCTTATCAGCTCCTTCACCAGTTCATTTCTTTCCAATGAGAATCCGGGGACCCCCAAATTCAAACGGCGGCGCCTCGCTGCTTTCCTTCAGTCTTCAGTTCGAATGGAACCCCAGATCCAATTTCAGATAGACTGCAGGCTTTAGCACTGATGCTTTTGAGACTCTCCCACACAGAGACAATAGTTAGGAGCTTAAAATGAGATCAGCCCAACCCTAAACCTACCAATAATATTCCTATTTAAATGTAATATATTACACATCGAACTGCATCAGCGCTGAGATAACCATATGCCTGGCTGAGCATAATAACATTAAATAATAATAATAATAATAATAATAATAATAATAATAATAAACATTTTTAAACAATTAAACATTATTATTATTATCAATAATAATAATAATAATAATATAGTAATATAATTTGATTTATTGTTTGTTTTAATTTCATAAGGCAGGATATTTATATGCAAAGGAAGATATTTTTCCGAGCCACAATATCACATTCAATTCATGCTCATTGATTTGAGGATGACTTTACAGGAAACAATTTAGTAAATGACCCATGGGATTCAATTAAAAGTGTCATGCCCCCCTTTTACTTTTATTTCAAATATTTTTGTCTCAGTGTGTTTGAAGAAAGAAAAGGCTCTACATGACCTCCTCCTCCTCCATGATTTTATCATTAAATTAAGCCTATAAATGACCTGAAAGCACTAACTGTGGCATGAAATTAAATAAAAATAAAGAACAATTATACTCCTTTTGCTCTGATCACCAGCTAAAAAGGAGTCCCGTGTAGATAAGGCACAGCTCACAATAAAAACGTACAGAAGAGTTTAAAATAAAGAGAGAAAAGATTACTAGGGCCATCTGTAATGTCAGATCATAATTTCCCCTCTGTTATTTTTCCCTCTAAATGTGAATAATGCACAAAAAAAGACTGACTGTTCAACATGGCCTGAATGATCACAGCCATAAATTAACATCCAATTATACACACATGCTCAATTACAGCATGATCAACTTCACAAAACATAACCAGGACATAATCATAAAAGAAAGGTTTTGTATTATGACTGCGGATTTCGGAGCATGCTTCAAATCATTTATCTTTAAAAGAAACTTCATTTGTAAATGATAATGTTTCGGGATCTGTTCTTAATTATTTAATATTCTTTTTAAATTATATTTTATCATGTAGCGGTTTAGTGGTATCCATACATCATATACAGAGCTTTGAAGTTGAGACCGAGATGACTGAGTGTACCTGATTGAGCTACAAATATATTTATGGAAGTGAGCCTTCATTTATGAAAGTGATCCTTAAATTAGGTCTATCACTGGCACGTTTCAAAGTTGCTTTGGGGAGCTGATGTAAAACTTGGGTTCAGTGAAGTATCACCCTCATTTACAGGGGCAGATAAGAGGGAAAGCTGTCACAGAAAATCTCCCTCCCTCCTCCCTTCTCCCCTTATATTGAATTGCACCTTGGGCAATAGTGCAGAATGGTGAATCTTAACTTCGCCCAGCATGTGTTCTTGGCAGATAAGTAAACAATCTGGATGTGAAATGATTTTTTTCGTGTTTAATTAATGCAGTAATGCTATTACACCTCGCTGTGCAAATCCCATTGCCTAAGACCTTAGACAATAGACAAAAAGTGAATCGCAATTCTCCTCATGTTTTTTTTCTGTCAGAAGCCCCAAACTGTTGTACGAGTGTTTTCCGATACATCATGGATGCATCCTCTTCGGAAGCTCACGTAAACGTTAGTTTTACCAAAAAAACGACGGGGAGAAACATCTATAGATTTACAGACATTCTTATTATTGTAATTTCAAAATCATTAGTCTGACAGCTGTGATATATA
>JANCOA010000019.1:11565815-11577174 GCA_024363135.1 Leptodoras oyakawai | reverse complement strand
TGCCGGCTAGGCACCGGCTCTCCCGTGACCCTGAAAAGGAATAAGCGATCAAGAAAATGAATGAATGAATGAATAATGAAGATGTTTCTACATAAAGGAAAACACTTTAAAGTCCAGTAAACATTAATACACTAAAGGCACACCAAACATCCTTCAACAGTGTTCACAGGTACAATGTGTGCAGTTTTATAAGGAAATTAGCTCTTTTTGTGCTGACTCAATAACGCAGAACTAAAGTTGTACTTAAAAACAATATCGTACCTAAGACTTTTACAGAGTACTGTACATCCATACATTGTGGCTATGTTTATATTAATAATGTTGGCTATTTACTGCTCGTTTTTGGACAGGTTATGGGATGTTTGTTTTAGAACCTGCTGATATTGTAGAACTTTGCAATGGTAACTTCATTGTAATTTCAAATGATTACAGTCCCTTTCAAAACATAAAGCTATTAAAATCCATCTGATAACTCTAAGGTTTATATCAGACACTAAAATCCTATAACTACCACACTGAGGTTCTCTCCCATAAACAGACATGGTTTAAATAGGACACAATATTGTGTTACTCAGTCCTTTAATAAAGCTGTTACGCTAAGCACTTTGTTGGATAGAAACAGACAGAATCTAAATTTAGCAAATCAGAGTAATCCTATCTGCTTTTTTCTGACACATCAAAGTGGCATTTGATTTTTTTTTTTTAACACCATTGCCAAATATCGCTATTTCTTCTCTTAATTGATCATGATAATGATCCCTTTGTATAATAAGTGTTGTACTATTCAACATCTTTTCATTCGAAGGTTTCATCATGCTCTATTTGTCTAAAAATGACAGACTATGCACTCCTCCTTTGCATGTAGCTAATTCTCTGTGGAAAGCAAACCCTGAAAAGAACCTTTTTCCTTTTCTTCGGAGCCATTAGCCTGTTAGACAAACATTATCAGCTGAATAAAATCCAGTGTTCCCGTTCAAACACGCTGCTTAATAAGGTTTGCACTGGAGAAAAAGAGAATGCACAGCAAATTAAACCAGCAGAAGCATTGATAATTATTTGACTTCTCCTGAACAACGTAATCCTTTTAGGAGGTGTTATATTTTTCTTGGAAAAAGAAGAGAAAAGGAAGGCAATAAGAAATAAATATATAAATAATGTCATAAATAAGCTGCCTTGTTTGGAGAGTGAGGTGCCATGGGAGGTGTAGTGCAAAAGGAAGATAGTGACTAAGCTTGCTAATAGCATCTTTGTTTCCAGTTAGTGCTGGTTGGAAACTCTGGGGTATTGAAAGATTTTTTTTTTTTTTTGCCAAAGTCAGGCTAAGACTTATAACTCTATTCAATACATCAAGACACCGCAAACTGCTTATCAGTGCATCAAGGCCATCTGTTTGGTGATCATCTCTTGCATTTAATGCTTTGTGCACCACATTTTCTGAGGGCTCTTAATGCAGTGTAAAGCGTACCTGAAAAAAGCAGGCATCAAGACAAAGGCGGAAAAACATTCGCCTTTCAAGCTGCATCTGAATGGAGTCAAGCGGACTCGGATGTTTCTTGTGAACAAACGATGCCAGTCGTCATGGAGAAGAGTCGTGAAAATGTCATTGTCATCTTTTATGTCCGCTGTGGATTTATAACAGTTACCCGGAATTTCATTCGGCCTCTCTTTCGACACGAATAAATGACTTGGAGACCTTGAAAGTTTAATTTGAAATAAGAGCTTGTCTTGGAGGCAGGACTTTAAAATAAAACAATTGCTTTTTCAGTAGCTGAGCCAACGTGTGCTGACACAGAGGCCAGAAGTCAGAGCTTGATATTTATTCCTCTGCCCTTGACGATGGTCTTCACCGTACCTATTCATCACCATGTCTCCTTCACAGAGGGACACCACCACAGGCAAAGTCTTATTTCATTAGTACACCATCAAGAGTTCATTTCCAACTCAGAACACTTTCTGGGTGTCCATCCGTTGCAAAAATGAAGTGATGGTTTTCTGTGGACTAGAAAATAACATTAAGGTCTACTGAGAATGAGAATCACATCACTGTAACAAGAAATAATAGGAGCAGGCTTGGCATTCACAGCCTACCAGTACCTGAAAAGTGATAAAAAAAAAAAAGAGAGAATGCAGAAAAAAGTTTAGCATTCACTAAAGCCAGTTCTCATACTAACAGCTGATAATGTGATTTTCATTGTAGCAGGATATCTTGCACTAGCAAGGAGAGAAAAGGCCGTATATACGTCTACAGCATTTCTTAAGTGCTTATCATGGCAGGCGGCTGAAACCCTATTCTCCATGTGCCTAAAACTAACACGAGCTCAGAGATGCCTTTAATTTTGTGCTAAAATTGTTCAGATTACATCTATGGCACGAAGGAGCAGGCCGCTCTCCCACTATCGAATTATGCTATTAACAGAGCCGCCTCTTATACCTGATAAGCGCTTCAGGCTCTTTCTAGAGCAAGACTTCCTCAGCAGCATTTGTGTTTCACTTTTGCTGCCCTTTGTCCACAGCTGAGGAAGACTCAGAGGCCCAGAGGCAAACGATATACTAAAAAATACATAAGCATGTCATTGGATATAAAATAAAACATGAAATATAACATGGGATTGTTGTATTACTTTTAAATATCTGAGTAATGCAAATGGTAACAACTGTAACTGTTGGGAAATCTATAGTAAATTCCAAAAAAATAAATATATAAATCAACAACAAAAGCATAATGTGACCAAATGTGTGAGATAAAAACTGTATGTCTTTATTATACAATAAGTATGATGAGAAACAGAATTTTTAAAATACTTTTATACTATATTTTTTACTTTTATTTAACTTGGTGAATGATTATGTAAATTTCATTGATGCTTTAAGATCTGCAGATCTGGAGCTTGACTTCTGATTCTTGTCTATTTTTCTATCAAATGCTATTAATGGCTAGTATTGCATGCTACTGACCTATTTTGTATCAGAAGCACTCAATAATTTGCCATAGAATCTTGTTGGGTGACCGATACCCCACTGACTCACTCATTTTTGGTTTTGTGGCCTAAAAGAGCACAATGCTCAGAGAAAACCTGTCTGTTTAGTATTCTACCTCAGAAGTGTTTAACCCCCAAAAGATATAAGATAACTTTCTCCTTTCCAGAGATGATATTAAGTGCCTGCCATTATCTCAGTAGGTCTGTATCATATTAGAATCTGCAATCGTAGGTCACAAAGTATACCGGGCCCTTGTCTCGCCCACTACTGCAAAATTACTTTCTGCCACACAATGCTGCCTGAATGGGCTGAAGCTTTGTCATTTAAACTGCATAAAGAGGCCAGAAATTGATTTTTATTGTAGATCTTCATATCTAATAAAGCTCTGAGGATCTCTTTTCTTCAGCGCCTGAATGCCCACAGAATGCTTTCAATCCACTTCTGTGTTTCATGCATAAAAGTGACGGCCAGGACATTAGAGAGAGAATTAGACAGGGAGGGAGGCGCCATGCCAGTGAAAAGCAACCCCCCCCTCCCTCCACCTCCTCTTTTCTCTTCTCTTCTCATCTGTGGGTAGAATGGAGAAGTTAAAGGAGCTGGGCGTAATTGAAAAGAGAAATGTTTTCTTTTTTTTATACCTTCTACTCTTTGAGAAGACTGTATTTTATTCAGAGAAGAAAAAAAATATAACCAGCGCTCAGTTTTTCCAAAGAAAAATCTGTGAAGAAAAAAAAAGGGATGGTGAATGGGAAAAAAGGCCTAAAATGATCCTCTTTGTTTTTTAGTGCAGGGAAATAAAGCTCACTTGCCCACTTGCAATGTTTCTTCTTTTTTTTTTTAAGAAAGTCTGTTGCGAACCCCTGAAATGCCCTGGAGCATTTCAAACTTCTCTTTCCTCCATCGCTTCCTCTGGCTCTTCCAATCACTAGGCGCCTCACCTTACTTATAGAGCTCCGTGCAGAATTCCACTCTTTTCCCTGATTGCGAGTAATCCCTAAGATGTAAACAAAATTTGTTTTCATGTGACTGAATATGATTAATTATCTCAGAGTAATCCAGCTCCACTTGCAAAGACTTTTCAGAGGAGATTACAATTTCCAAACTGACAACCATGATAGTCGGGAGCATTCTGTAAGTCTCAGATTAAAGGTCACAGAAAGCGAGCGCTGGTAAAAACTCATGAGGCGATGGGTAAGTAAGGGCAGATGCAATCACGACAGCATCAGAGAAGAAAGGGAGAGACGAGTGCCTCAAACTGGCAAAAAAGAAAATGATTATGGAAATGGATATCTGCATAGTGCCACCAAACATATGGCAGTGCCTAATGCCATTTAACACTTGGGGCTGGGTTTAATCAAACTTCCGCAATTAAAAACACAAATTAGATGCGAACATCTGAAAGTCAGGGGAACATGACAGAGAAGGATGGCTGATTCTGACAGAGTGAGAGAGGGAGCTGAATACTTCTCACTAATCCAGAGACAGGCCTCCTACTATACTTTGTTTCTAATTATATACACACACACACACACAGTCACACATAAATACAATTTTGGCATATAAAATCTACATCTACACAAAACATCTACATTGGTCATATTAACAGACATGAAGTAAACAATAGATATTACTTTACGTCATCTTTACGACAGCTGTTATGTCTTAATCATAGTCTTCATTCATTCATTCATTTTCTTAACCGCTTATTCCTTTTCAGGGTCACAGGAGAGCCAGTGCCTAGCCGGCAGGAACAACCCTAGACAGGGTGCCAATCCATCATAGGGCACACACACACACACTAGGGCCACTTTAGAGACACCAATCAATCTAACGTGCATGTCTTTGGACTGTGAGAGGAAACCGGAGAACCCGCAGTAAACCCATACGGACACGGGGACTCCACACAGAAAGGACTCAGACCGCCCCACCCGGTGATCAAACCCGGGACCTTCTTGCTGTGAGGCAACAGTGCTACCCACCGAGCCACCATGCCACCTTAATCATAGTCTTTATATTTTCTATTTAATGCTATTTGGTATTATATTTAATGCATTTACTTAAACTCTCCTGCAGCATCTGTGACAAGAAGAAAACTAAGAAGTTCATTGTAAAAGATGCTGTGCATATGACAAACTTTTTGAATCCTAGTATAAGCTAAATAAGATTGGATCTACTAAAAGTCCAGGGAACGATCAGTGAAACCAAGTTAAGTGTTCATATCTAACAGAAAATGACAAGAACTTGCAGCTGAATCCATGTGTATGTTTCGCAGCCTGATCAGGAGCAGGTGGTAGGGTTGAGCCGTGGGTAATATGGCATGTTATGATGACTGGTCAGCACAGGACTGGTGATAATGTGAAATCGAGCAGCCATGATAACACACCATAAGAGAGTGTTTCCATCACTGCACCAGTGGCCTGATTACTCAGCCAGCACAGGGGTCACAGTCAATCACAGCAAAACCAAGAGGAACAGGCAGTTACTTCCCATTTCATCATTTATCACCAGGCAAGGTCTGTGTGTGTATGTCGGAAGCCGCTTTGGTTGACTTTGGTAATAAATTACTTTAGGTCATGTTTAATCTATACAGATGCCTGAAATCACGATTCTCAGCTCGGGAATTTAAACGGACATAGCAAATGCAAACATATAAAAGATATATTTAAATTGCGGCCACAAAAACATGCTGACCCAGAGATCCAATCAGCTTAGAAGTGGGATGTTAAGTATAAAGGCTTGGGTCTGTGTGTCAGCCTAAAGTATGTTAGCACTGAGAGTATTTGTACATTTCCTGCAGCTTTACCCATCTGCTAAGTAGCAGAGGACAATAGCTCCACTCATACTGTGTGTGACTCCTGAGCATTTCAGCCTCCCTGAGAGAGAACAGGGTTGTGCAAATCACTCAATCTTCATCCACTCCTGCTTTACAGGTGCCGAGGTGAGCGCACCGGGCTCGCATTTACACACCTGACACGGATCTCTCAAACTTGTGCAGTAAGGAGGTGGAAATGGAGAGAGCTGGAGGGAGCAGGGAGGCTTCAAGAGGATTCTTTATGCAGCTCTGTGTATTTCTTTCATGTTGTCCGGCCGGTAACTGAGTCGGCTTTGCCATGGGCGACGGCTAATTCACACCCTCAGATCAGGAGCATGAAATGAGAGCGCAGTGCAGACGGGGGAAAGCCCTCGGGTTAATGATAGCGCATATACCCAACACCATTTCCCATAAATCTGCCCAAATGCTTTCATTTGAGATGATCCCTGGCATTTGAGTGTAGCCCCCCCCCCACACACACACATATACACACACACACACAGGTACACACGCAGGTACATACCAGGACATGACCGAAATCTCAGACACATGCACACACACACACACACACACACAGAACTGCAAAGTGGTACTTGGTACAAGCAACTGTTTTAAATACTACTACTACTACTATAATAATAATAATAATAATAATAATAATAATAATAATAATAATAATAATAATACTTTGCCTTTCTAACACTAAAACAAAGAAGAAAAAAATATTAGCAATAATAGAAGAAGGGAAAGCTGTTGTGAGAATATGTATTAAGTTGACATTTACAATAGGAGAAGGAAATGTAGTCTGACATTCTGGCTTTTAGCTATTATTCGCCTTTCGTGTTCGGTTTTAAGTAATATGGATTAAGCCTCTCAGTTACATATCCCAAGGAAAAAATATATATACATATAGTACATAAACCCAGGGCTGAACCACACAAAAGCTTTTGGAATGACGAAGGCTTTCCCCCCCACACCAATCATCTAAATGAATGAACAGATCTACTGTATAACCAAAAAAAAAAAAAAAAAACAACTGTGAGGCACTTTAAGATTCTTTAACTCTCCAGTTGAACAAGCATGTGGATAAAGGTTTTCTTCCCCCTTTCTCCCCCCACCCCCCAAAACCCTCTTTAAAGTTATTTTAAATTTCTCAGCAAGGCTTTGAGGAATCTGTTTGTTTGAGGGCAGCATTAGATGTGACCAGCGTTTTATTGTGACATAAAACCGCATTTCTTCCTCAGCAGATTAAAAATAAAATCGGTTAATAAGAAAAGCTGTCAGCAGCAGAAAACGGCTGACATAATCCGTTTATCCTCCAAGCAATAAAGATATTGGTCCTTGGGAGTCTATCTTTCCTCTTATGTTATTTCGCCCAAAACATTATCTTCTATGCATTCAGATGGATTAAGAAGCCATGTGGGAGATAGAAGGAAAATGACAGATACAAAAAAACCTATAATATCCTTTCAGTCCTTCTCACATGCTCTCACAGGAAGCTACACGTTATGCACAAGCAGGTTGGAAAAATAAGAACAGAAATGAGCTGAAAGAGAGAAAAAGGGCAAAGAGTGAGATGCGAAGAGAGATGCAATAGGAGGAAGAGAAAAAGAAACAGATAAAGAAAGATTAAGAGGAAGAGAGAAATAGAGGATCTGGCAGTTATCCGATGACAGAAATGTGTTGGGAGGGGCAAAGGCTTAAATGCCCCACCCACTTTATCTTTGGAAGGCGTGGCTTTTGGGCTTCTCACTGTAGCAGCACCCAGATGACTGACAGTTCATCATCCACACTGCATGACGAAATGTGGCTACAAATTTGTAACAGTTTCGAAAGGCATTTTGGGTCACTTTTAGTTAATTAAGGTCAGTAAAACAATATCTCTTTTAGATCACGCTGCTTTCAATGACAAGCTTTTGGAAAACATGCAGGCCAGAATTATGCTTCTGACCTTAAATGCCTTAAATCTGTTATTCCCAATGATCAAGTCATCCCATCTGGCATCTATCAGTTCATATCCTGTTCCATCACAACTCAAGTTGATCAGATAATCAACCTGTGGGTGTGGCCTGTTGTGTGGGTGTGGCCTGTGGGTGTGGCCCCACACTGTATTCATTATTCAAACTATTCACTTTCCATCTCACACCTCAACTACACCCAAGAGCAGAAACAAACCACATGAGCATACAGATATTCGTTTTCCCAACCTATATATGGACATCCATACATATATAATAAATCCAAAAAAAAATCTAATACTAATAATCTTTTGATAAGAAGAAAGGGAAATGTATTGGAGAAAAGCTTTAAGTGTTTTTTAGCTTTAAGTGCTTTAAGCTTTAAGTATGCTTCAAGTTGACTTTTAAAATGAGAAAAGGAAGAACTGTTATGAACATCCTGGGGGACGACATCACACAGTTTGGTGGCTACAGCACTAAAGGATTTATGTCAGTCTGGTCTGGGCACCACCAGAAAACCAGTATTGGTGGATCTGAATGTCTGAGCAGGGGTGTAGGGTTGTAGTAGTGGCTCAGACTGATAAGACAGGGCAAGACCATGTCGTGCTCTGTGCATGAGAAGTAGGAGAAGTAGGAGTTGTATTGAATTCTTTGTGAAATAGGTCACCAGTGTATCTGATAGTAGTAGTATGGGTCTAAGGTATGCTGAATATTTTGTATGAATAAAGACCTGAGTAGTTTTGAATGTGGAATTAACCAAAAAATTAACCAGAAAACACAAACAAAGGTTTCAGCATCTTTCAAAATAAATATGGGCCACATTTAGAATTTTTGGCTGATAAAATACAAGTACATTAATGTTAAAAATAGTAAACTAATAGTAAACTTTCATTTTAATTTGAAGTCACCTTATTTACTGAAGGATTGCAGGGTAATTGGTAATGATGTTCACATATGTGGACTCAATTATGATTATAGAAGAAACAATCATATAACAGCATGAGCTAAACACAAAATGAAGGGAACGTTACCCTAGTTACCGTGGTTCATAATTTCCGGTCTTATCAGTCTTTTAAAAAATAGCAATAAGGAATGTTATTTGCAAGATACATTTCTGTCTAGAAACACCTGAACATGTCACACATAACATAAAACGGCAGCCCAATATCACTTAAGATTTATAAGAACTGTACAGAGAAATACCTTTTTGCTATTAGCAATGTCAAAATAAAAGCAATGACTGGACATGAAGCCTACCCATTGCTCTGAACATAAGCATGTGTAACTTTATATATTGTCTCACTCATGCAAATCAATATGTACTATTTTATATAAAATGAAGGTCACTATTTCTGAAATTCTGCACATCCTGAATGCAAAGGCAATGGGAGGGGGTGGGGCAAAGAGCTGGATGACTGACAGCTGATGTGTCCCATGGTGCTTGAGCTCATGAACCGCGAGTGTGTTATGTTTAATCAGGATGGCTAGGCTGGTAATGAATTTTGATTACGTCTCTAAATGGAGTCAATGTGCAAGGTGGGAGGGGTCGGGTCAGAGAAGAGAGACAGAGAAGGGGTGAAATATTAATGTCTTCCCAGATGATGCATGAAACCCTGGTGTGTAATTTCCCCTCACTTGCCTTGTCTGCCACCAGATTGTTAGCACTTCATCATTAGCAGGGGGAACTTTTTGCATCTCGATTCATCTTTCTCTCTTTGATTAATGCTGATCTTGATTCATTAGTTTATCATCACTGTGGTTTTAAGGGATCACTGCATATCCATCATGTGGCAGCAGAAGGCACGTGTGGGGAGAGGAAGAGAAGAAACGCAGGCCCACCTAGAGCAGCTGAGACGGTAAGTACGGGGGAAAGGAGGGTCTGTAGACTTTCTAATATCTCAGTGTGTCTCTAAGTCCGCCCCTCCGAGCTCAATAAGACACCACTGTCTCCTCTTGTCTGTGTACACCCACCTATTAAAATGTCATCAATTTCATTTGTAAAATGCAAAAAAGCTGAAAATGCACAAAACACACTGCTTGATTAAGAACAGTCAGCTAAGCAGGATCTCTGTGCACTCTAATGAGCCAATGCAGAGAAAATAGATAATTTAATATCTAAATGCTCCCTGAGTATCATGTAAAAGTTTACTTTGATTAGTCCGTTCAAACAGATTGGATGTTTAAACCTGCACACAGGGGATCTGAGATGTAATTTTGTCAAAGGCCTCAACAACACACACTTAAATGACAATATATTAAAGTAGATGTCCATAATATCCTCAAGATCTCAATTTTCTCTCTTACAACTGCCCTTTTTCATGTATACAGTTATGCTGACTCTAATCACAATTAAAATTGTAAAGAGCAGCTTTTCAATGTTTCCACTCAGTCTCCAGGAGTCTGCAGAACTGAAGAGGAGTAATATGTCTTAATAGCAAGGGGGATACTCATTTAATAAAGATTCTTAGCAGAGACTCAAGCCCAGGTTCATTTTAAAAGGTAAACGCAGTTTAATATCATAAACCATGCCAAGGCTGAACAATCACCTACTCGTACGTTCACACAAAAGATCTCGTTATGCACTAGACTTATCGAGAAATCTCTCACAAATTAAACTTTATTTACATTGGAGTTGTATTGGGTACTAAATTAATTAACAAATGCAGTTTTTTGTTTTGATTTAGAGTTATGAAATCTCGGAATAACTTATAAGCAACAATCAGCAGTTATATACTATTACAAGAATAATTGAATAATCTTCCATCTGCAGAGCCTTCAAATTCAATGTTTAATATACGGAACCAACTTAGTATTTCTAAGCAATGTTTTTAAAGAATTTGATTCTAAGTAACTCTTTTATAGCAGAACATTTAGACAAAGTGACAAACACTGAAGCCTGTTTTGGCAGTGTCAGTAAAATCTATATACTGATTATTGAACCACATTGTCATCCCCAAAAGGCCTATAAAGCCTGTGTTGTGCATTTTGCAGTTATATAGCTATGCATATCATAGCTCCAGTTATTGCATTTAGGATTTTGTTTTGGTTTCGCAACAATTTTATTTGCACACAGTATTGTGTTCATATTTGTGTTGTGTAATTTGTACTAATGCATCTCAAAAAAATTTTGTATAGTGGACAATGTTCATTTTTTTATAGTTTAATTTGAAAAAGATAAACTGTCATATACATTATATTCACTGTATGTCAAGAGAGATGTTTTAAGCATTTTTTTTTCTATTTTGATGGTTATGGCTTGTAATCAAATGATTAAAATATTTCTTTTGTGAACAGCCAGCCTTTTCAGCAATGACCTTCTGTGGCCTTGTGGAGGGTGTTGATCGTCTTCTCTACAACTATCAGGTCATCAGTCTTTTCACAACCATGACTGTGGTTGTGTGTGCTGAACTAGATCAAGAGATACACGGCATATATATATATATATATATATACACTATTTGAGATACTGGATTTCTGATTTTCATGATCTGTTGATCTGTAAGGCATAATGATCAAAATGAACACAAAAAGGCTGGAACTATGTCACTTCATATGTAATGAATATAAAATATCACAGTTTTTTACATAACTTAAATAAATATGAACAATT
>JANCOA010000019.1:11542062-11554830 GCA_024363135.1 Leptodoras oyakawai | reverse complement strand
GGTCCAATTTAGCCATGAAACCTCCCACACTAAAATGACAGGTGTTTCAGTTTCATTGTCTAACCCCTGTATATACTATACTGTATATAGTTGGGTGCTGAAGCAGTTGAAGCACTTTTCAATGTGCCGCCATGGACAGACAGCCTTCAACTTGCACTCTGTCCTTTAAATCCCTTTTAAATTTAACTGTTGGTGAAGGGCTGCAGCCATCAAGTTAAGCCAAATGAGACACTGCTGTCACTTACAATACGCTTCTACACACCCCCATCACATACTCACATGCACATTATACAACACTAATATGCCTTGACAAAACAACACAAGCTGTGAGGAAAGGAGAAATGGGGCGGGAGAGACACACATACACACACACACACACACACACACACAAGAGAAAAACACACACACAAGAGAAAAATGCAATCATTAGCAACTGGTGGTGCCACAAATGCATGCAGGAGTGAAGATTTATACGCATTGCTCACTAGAAGTGATTTATTTATTCCTGCTCTGCTGCTCAGATCATTAACCTCAGACGGGTCTCTGGGGGACAGACGGCATCTGCGGCCCCCCGCATCACCACTCAGACAAAAGAGCGTGCACACACGCCGCGCTAACACACATACACACACATACACACACACAGCACACGTCCAGCGTGCGCTTCTCCCAGTGGCCCTTGAGCTTTGGGGCTATAAAAGGGTCGTGGTCACTGACACATTTCTAATGTGGTTCACCACAGAGGGGGTTTCTGGGTTGAAACTTGTTGCTGCATTATTTGCGGCAAACAGGTTATGCATTGCGGTGATAGAACTTAAAGCTTAGAGACCACAAACAAATCTGCCCCACCCTATCTTCAGATCTCCAGCCCGTATCTGAAATTCAAACATAATAGTATAAAACTGATAAACGTGCATTCGTCTTTACCATACATCCTATCTTAATGGACATCACCAAAGTCATGTTTCAATTTGTACAACCGTACATTGATCTAAACATGTGCCGCATGCAAACAAAGTGCTAAAAATGTGCCAGGTGCATCCTCCGAATTGTACCTAAACGTAATCAATCCCCAAAAACATTCATGTAAAAATTCATACGTAGCAAGGCATTCATTCTAACGCATTACTATTCTGCTCAATTCATGACTAGGAGGAGATCTTTAGCAGTGCCTGACATCTCCAGTGGCCTTTGCACTTGCATTTCATATCCGAATCAATACAGTTGATCGACTGCTGCTTTGGTCAATTACAGATTGACTGAAAAAGTAATTAAGCACTTGCCATTGTGAATAATGTGAGCTATGTGAATAATGTTCCGAGCTGAGGTCACCTCTATGTAGTTGTAGATCACCTAGTGCTTGAAGGATATTAGAGACATTAAATATATAACAAAGAAAGGTAAATGTAATCTTTATTTACATTTAGGCTTACTGATTTTTTTTTTTAGTCAGGCTTAATGCAAAAGCAAAGTCGGTTGAGTTGCTCATATACAGACATATTAGAGCATTATAGAAAGCCAGAGCGGTTAGAATATGACTAAAACATGTTAACCGCTTAGTGTGTGTGTCATGTAGCAGGACAGCATTTCAGCCAAGGTCTTAGAAATAACTGAGACAAACATAACCCAGTATGTCATTTCTGCTAGCAGCCGTCAAGTATGATTATCACACACTTAGATTATCACATCTAGGAAAGCCCTGGATTCATAGCATATTAGTCCTAAACCGCTGCAAAACCTGTCTCTTGATTTTAAACGTACAGCAAATATAAAGTGCAGAATTACATCAGAGATCATTACAAAGAAACCATTTCGCTCACATACAATCTCCCAGTGTCTTCAATCTGTGTTTATTGAGTTTACTTTGAAAGACTCTTTTTTACATTTTGTACTACACTGAAAACCATTCAGCTACATGCTATCATTTCTTCCCACAGAAAGCCTCATGTAGAAATCAATCAAGTAATTTCTTTTTTTCTTTTTTGGTAAACCATTATTACACACTTGAACCACAAGCAGGACTTCAACCTTTTCCATTAGTGTTTGTTTATTCAATCAAACCACTGTAGCAAACATACAAAGGGTTTTTTTTATTGTTTTTTTTTTTTTTTTATTAAAATTGGGTTAATGCTGTAATTTATTTCCTATCATGCAAATTCCAGAGACGAAACACTGAAGATGAATAAAAAAAAACAAATAAAATCACAGACTGAAATGGTTAGATAAACCTTCAAAAGAGATCCAAAGGGAAAAAAATGACAGACCTTAGTAAAAAGAAGAATAATATATAATAGATTTGCAGCAGAATAATAAAGAGCAATAGCCAAACTGCTTTTCTCACTGAGTTCATCTGTCTGTATGGATACTTACATTGATGAGAAATGTAATCTTGGGTCAAATAAACTGATGAGTAAAACAGCAGGGATAGAAGGTACATGGAAATTTACTGCAAACTGCAAAACTGCAGTATAATGTCACAATTATATGATATCCTGCTCAAGCCTCTACAAGATAAGAGGTGGATTTGTTCAGGAAAGATACAAGTTACAGTTGCACGTTAAACCTACAACTGTCAGCCTATATTTGTAAGCTTCATAGCTTCAGTGTAAAATGAAAAAGGCTAACATCAGATACCAGATTTGCCCTGGTTAATTCCTGGTTGACTCCAACTAAGTAGGTGTAAGATTGTGTAAATTAGATTTTTCCCAAGCAATTCTATCCTATTCATTTCTGGATTCACTGTAAACAAGCTCCTGGAGACAGAAGACACAGTGCAAACAATGAACGACTCTGAGTTTGTCTACACATACCTTAGTGTAAACCTCATTTATAAGGTCTTGTGAGAAGCCTAGCCAGATCCTATTTAATACTCTCAAAGTGGCATGATAAATTAGACAACATGAGCAAATACACAAGTATGTATTAATCAAAAATTAATCAGGGTTTGAACTTGGCTATTAAGTACCACCTGAGTCCTGGCTTCCAGGTAATGAATTTCTCTTTACTCAGTCACTTCAAAGAAAGAATGAATACTTACCTCTTCGCTAAACACTTAAAAGACCTAAAGCATCACCTTTTTATTTAAACATACTGTTTCTTTGCTGTAATAACTGCCATGCTAACTCTTCTGTACAATATCATTCAGGATGGTTTTTGACTCCAGTGTTCTTCTGTAAGTCACTCTGGACAAGCGCGACAAGCCCAGGGCTCGACAGCTATAACTGTAAATGACCTAATACAAAAGCACCTGAGATGAAAAAGTTGTGCCCTGAAGAATGGTGTGATTTGTGTATATGTAAGTTAAATGAAGAACTAAGCAAACATACATACAGACGTGTATGCGAGAGTGGGAATGTGCGAGGTAATGGGAGCAGAAGAGGGTAGGTGGGAAGGAGGCCAAGGGTTTGTCACTCAGCACATAGAGTTGATTCTGTTCCAGTTTTATCAAGCCGGTACTTGAGAGGTCTACAAATCAGCATTTTACAGGCACTAATAAACTTGGCCTTCCAATTCGCTTCCAAGTGTTCTCCAATTTATGGCCTATTTTTAATGGTGGCATAATTTTCTTCCCTGGCTGGTTAAACGTCAGAGATTTAAAGTTGCATTTAATTATAATATATGGTCAAAATAAACTATTTAATAAGGCTACAATAAACACACTGAATGCAAATAAATACTTCATTCCAAATTACATTTTTACACCTGTCTAGCTTACAGAACGCTGACTGTAAGGGTTTAAGCAAAAAAAAAAAGGAACAGGATTTTTTTATGTATACAGTACATAGACAAATCTTTTACTAGATTATCATGTTTTGTCACCAAGTAAAGTTTCCCTTTGAGCAAATATCATAGCTCCAACATGGTTTAAAACATATTTTGAAACTGTTTGCTAATAGTCAGTCTAACAGAATAGGAAAACATTATAATAAAACCATGAATGAATGCTCCACAAAACAGCCAAAGCACATATTCATGTACCAGACTGGTCCCCTAATTTAATAAATTAAGTTTTTAAAAATATGCAGACTGAAATTTGGGGAGGCGGAATAATTTGGCAAGCTTGTGTAAACAACAGCATGGCCTGGCAGCGAGCTACAGAGCGGGTAATGGCAGGAGAGAAGAAAATAAAGATAGAAACAGAGAGGGAAATGAGAAATAAACAAAAAAAATGTTGACTGGAGCAGAAGAGGAGGGGACGGGGAGGTCGGGTGGGTCGTGCCACATGTTTTGGGGGCTCAGCTTTGTGTGCCAGGAGCCTCGGCCCTGAACTGTGCCTGTGTGCCATGGCCGGGGTCTGATTTATCAGGAGGGCAGCACCAGATGCCACCTTACTCTCCCTGGTGCCCACTGCCTTTATGGCAGGCCTCCCGGATGGCGCTGATAGTACAATCAGGGCCGTGGCAGAGCCCAGGCAATTTCTCCTTCACTCTCTGATAACCTGCTGAAAGGCAATAGTGACGGCAGCCCTCTGCAACAACAACAACTCAATTGGAATGAGTGTGTGGGGTTTTTGAAGCGAAAATAGGGTTACGACCTGTTACAATGAGGAAGGAGGAGTGGGGTGGCAGTTTTTTTCCCTCTTTCCATAGCTCTCTGTCATTCTCTCTATCCTTTGACTGTGAGAAGAACCTTGTGCACGTGAAGGTCTTTGCTGATACCGAGCGAGTAAAACTCAGCCTCATTATCTAATTCAGAATGTACACTCTGCTCCTGCAGTTCTTTGCAATTAGTAGGTACAAAAGCAACCAAACCCGAGAGAGCACACTGGACATTTTCCTTACTATTTGTCTATATTTTTTTAATTAGTTGAGCTAATAAAAAAAAAAGATTCTCCTGAAACAGCCTGCTTTCTTGTCTTCTGTTGGTTCAGACTTTCAACTTGCTATCCTATTCATTTAAAGCTTAAAGTAAAAGCTTTATGGCCAGGCAAGTTTTATTAACTTTAATAGTAATCAGTATTTAAGGGATTTCTCCACTCATCTGAGAATCCTATTCAGCTCCAAATATCATACAAAAGTTCTGACTCCCTAGATAATACAGCATTAAACACCTAGGAAGCATGTGTCCACTGAACTAGAGCCAGTTTGAATTAAACAGAACACAAGATTTCTCTTGTAGCATTTATAATTGACAGTTTACATGAAAACCTAAATACTGAATGAAAGCTTGACATGTTCCTTTCAATCTTCCATTAAATGCAGCCATCGTATGGTCAAAGATACAGGATGTTTTAGGAAATAAGAAACCCATGAAAACATTAACTTTACACAGATGATATAAGGGAAACAAAGGTCACACTGACAAGAGACATCTTGACCAGGGTAGTCTGGGTAGCTTGTTTGAAAATGCTCTTCTCAAGTTTTCATACCAAGTTGTTTCCACCAAAAAGAGTAACATCACATTCTAATCACAACAACTGAAAACTCACAAACATGTAAAATCCCTTGTGTCAGTGTTAACATGGCCACTTTCTAGGTCTTTCTCAAGTTTTTAGATACTTCTACAAGCGCGTCCTTTTCCTTGAGGTCAATATGCTTGGGCTGTGATCTGTTTTGAGGTCGGACACAGCGTGACCATGATTTTGATATGATCTTTCCCCACACCAAGTGGGAGGGAAGATGGCTCTATGTCTCCGCAAGGCTCCCTGCTCTTCTGGAATTGAATTTAGGCTGCTGCATCTCTTATCGGCCCATCAAGCTCTCCTATTGTGCAGCCAGGCTTTGGAAGAAAAGGCTCCCAGCCGCTCTGAGTTTGTGACTTATTTTTCATTTATTTTAGTCTTTAAGACCCTGGGACTCTCACAGCTCATAATATCGCCCCCTACGGGCCAAATAAAGGCAATTGTCTGCTCTGGCTGACTGGATCAGAAGTCCTGTACTACACCTCTCATTTGACATGATAGAGGCTTAATGGCCAAATGAACAAACATGGCAAAATTCCAAAAGTGATTGCACATCTGAAGTCAGAGACTTAGTCTTGAAATATTTTCCAATTCATATTAGTGCTCATAGCGAGAATAAGGGCTATGGGGGTTCAGTGTTTAAAGTTCCCTTGAAACAAAATTGGAATTATTATTGATATATTTGTACCTGTGGCTTAGTCTTATAAATAACACCCTGGTAGTATGTCTAGGGAGAAAAATACAGAATGGTGTTGGAAATATTCCCATTTTTATTTGTCTAGTTCTCAATTTAAACATTTCTTTACTTTGAAACAATTATATTTTTCGAAAATTCATCAAGCACTGCAATTAAATGCTTTCTAGAATGTCCTGCCCTTGGGGCCATGGCATGATCTACAGTAACAGCAAACATATTTTGTCTATGCATTTTTGGCTGTGCATTTTTGGCTATGCATTTTTGGCTATGCATCATACCAAAAAAATATCCCTTTTCCAACCCCAGCTTGGACAAAATGGTTGGAATTAGTTGGAGTTTATTTCAAAAAGGGACAAGAGGACATCTGTACAAGTTCATGGTTATGGGGTTCATGGTTGACAGACACTAGGTGCTGTTCAGTGCCAGAATGTCTTACTACCTCAGACTGATTAAGAACACAATCCCATTTTTATACACTGTTGAGGCTTCAGTAAGAGAAAGTCATATCATTTTATAGTAACATCATATTTAACTAACCATTACCCTTAAGCTATAAGCCTACCACTCAGTGGATCAGAGGCCTCCAGGTGATGACCCTGTGGCTGTCCATTTACTATAAATGGCATAACTCCAAAAAGAAATCTTTCTCAGTCAAAAAAAAAACTACTCAGAGTCTTTGCTGCGCTCCAATTTTGTTTAGATTTGGCAGGCGTGTGGCATATCCCGAATGCTATTAGCTGTGTAAATTAGTCAAGAACACACCATCACTCTGGCTTCCTGTTTCAAAAGAAAATATGTCAACATACAGAATCACATCATGGCTAAATGTACTAGTTCAAAAATGAAATTCAAAACTGCTTTGTAAGCAACTTAGTCAAGTAAATTTGGTTTATTCCCAAAGTAATAATTTGCACAGACTCAAGTAGCAATGCTTCATGCCAGAGAAATGGTTATTCTCCATATCTGCTGACTTTATTTCAACTACAACCAAAACTGTTAAGTAATATTTACCAATACACATCCAGAGATATGAGGTACAACTCTTCTAAAGAAGATAAATCAATAAATATCTAATCAACTAATCAATATATATCTATGCGTAACTAACTATGGCATTCTGTCGTACTTTTCTTTGCTTAGCACAAACTTCCGGATGCATACTTCTTAGCATAAATATTTCCTTCAGCATACATCAGAAAACTCCTCTTGGCTGCATCAAGACTCTCTCGATGGAATTATCCTGTTATTCATATATGAAAAGTCTCAACTTCTAATAGGTTGTGTATAACATAATGAGTGCCATTAGAAAAGAGAATTATTCATGATCAGTGTCTCTCTGCCTGTTACCGTGCTAGAAAGAACCAGCTGGCACATCTAAGGTCTGACCTTCAGGGGCAGCAAGGTCACAACATAAAGCAGCTTTCTCATTGGAGAGCCCTGGTCTTATCAGTGTGACCTTCGGGCTGCCTGATGCTTCTGATTCTACACAGAGAGCTGTGTTTGGCCCTCAGTCTGAGCCAAGCTCTTTAATGCAGACCCACTTAAGACCACTCCTGCACTTTTATATCCTCTGAACAACAACAATACCATGCCCTTGTTCGGTCAACTTCTTGCACTTTCCAAAAAGTTTTATTGACCCCAGCTGCCTTTGGTGTGGAATACAACTGTGGCTGCAGAAACACAGCAGACAAAACATGTGTAGAGGACATGCTTGCTTTACCTCAGAAAAATGTAGTGATCTGAGCTTAGTACAGAAAGAAGTGCCACCAATATCTCCTTATAATTGCATCTGCAAAGTGGTGGGATACATTAGGCAGCAAGTAAACAATCAGTTCTCTAAGTGAAGGCTAGCTTGTTTGGTGCAGTCCCACAGAAGAGCTACTAAAGCACAAATTGTTTAATAAGTTAATGCTGGCTATGTGAGAAAGGTGTCAGAACACCCAGTACATCCATGCTGACCCCTGTGCACCATTGAAAGCACCTACAATGGGCACATGGACAACAGAACTGGACCATGGAGCGATGAAAGAAAGTGGTTTGATGAATCATATGGATGGCCAGGTGTGTGTGTATCACTTACCTGGGGAAGAGATGGCACCATGATACACTATGGGAAGAAGACAAGCCAGTGGAGGCAGTGTGATGCTTTGTGCAATGTTCTGCTGGGAAACCTTAGATCTGGCATTCATGTGGATGTTACAATGTTGCAGACCAAGTACACTGCTTAATGGCAAAGGTATTCCTTAATGGCTGTGGTCTCTTTCAACAAGATGAGGCAGCCTGACACACTGCAGAAATTGTTCAGGAATATTTTGAGGAACATGAAAGTTCAAGGTGTTGACTTGGTTTCCAAATTCACCAGATCTCAATCCAACCTAGGTTCTGTGGGATGTGCTGGACTAGCAAGTCTGATCAAAGGTGGCCCCACCTCATAACTTACAGGATTTAAAAGGTCTGCTGCTGATGTCTTGATGCCAGATACCACAGCACACCTTGAGAGGTCTTCTGGAGTCCATGCCGTGAAGGCTCAGAGCTGTTATGGTGGTACAAGGATACTATGGTGGCCCAATATTAGACAGGTAGATTTAATTTTACGGCTGATCGATGCATGGTTATTCCTATTGTCCACTCCTGTGGGCCTGTCTTATGAAATTCATTGAGTTTAGAAGTCATTCATCAAGTATAACTTAGATACATCATATTAATGTGGATAAACTAAACCTACATGTCTTTGTTGACGGATATTTCTTCACTCACAATGCATGCTCGGCTACTGTTAAAGATGAATTTATTCATCACATTATTCACTTGATAAATTAATAATTTGTACTAAAGCTGGGGTGTCCAATCTTATCCACAAATGGAAGGTGTTTTCATTCAATCAGAAGCCACACCACATTCCACCTATTTGATTAGTTAATCTTGGATTTCAACAGACAATCAGGTATGGCTTTCTGGATATGATTGGATTGGCTGAGTCCCCCTGTACTAAGACTTCCATATTTATGGGAAGGGCAGGGGTGGCTCAATGATTAGGTGATGGGTTACTGAATAGAAGGTTGGGGGTTCAAGCCCCTGCACCACCAAGCTGCCACTGTTGCCACACTTGAGCAAGGCCCTTAACCCCTAACTGCTCAGTTGCATAAATGAGAAATGAGAATGTAAGTCATTCTGGATAAGTGTGTCTGCCAAATGCCACAAATGTAAATGTATTGCATATGATTTCCTCATTCTATATGTTATCCTTGTTTTTAATTCTTCTAGTTCCTTGTTACGCAGGTTCCCAGATCCCAGGCATAGTCCCTAATCTTTTGTGTTTTGGTCATTATTGGTTTTAAACGGTAAACTATCCATTTCAATTGCAATTATGGATTTCTCTCTTTTAAAATAAGTACCGTTAATCAGATCCTAATCTAGATTGAGGCCATGAATCTTGGATAATTCCCAATAATAATTTCTCTTCATGGTCATACAGACTCCTGTATTTCGCAGGGTCCAGATATGAACAACTCATATTCGACAGGATGCAATAATTCTCTGATATACGCATGATGGTCTATTCAACAGACCACCAGCACTGACCTTCTGCATTGTGACAGGCCTCTTCTGTTATGTACTTCTTAACATATGACTTCTAGAGAAATAGTAAAAGATTAGGTCAAATCCTGCCTTCTTGTCATCACGAACCAAGCCTGGGGCATTAGCGCATAAACACTCTCACTCTCTTTTAGCCACTGTTTTGCTTTGTATCATTAGCAGAGCAAAGGAATCATGAATCACTCCTTTCTCTATCCCCCACCCACCACCCCCAACCATTCTACCCCTCTCTCCCTCCCTCCTTCCTCTAGCGTGCTAAACGGCTTGACAGAAGGGTGCCCAGGCCGTTGGCAGCAGCGATCGACTGTGAGGCTGAAGCTGCCAGGAGCCCATGATGGATAGACTCATTTTCCAGCCAGCAGCAAGTCTCGGCGAAGCATCCGTGTCATTTGTAATGTCAGCCAACAAAATGTAATCAAACATTCCAGCGGTTTAATCACAGAGGGCTGCTCGAGAGATGATTGTAGTGTCAATATAATGCTATTTCATTATCTGTTTGTATTTTATATTGACAGTGTCAGATAAACAGTGTGGAAAATTAAGATTAAAAATATGGTAATTTCATTTCAATCACCCAGGCTACAGTTGCTGGCCCATTATGCGATTGATTACTTCTGAATTAAATTTGGGCCTGAATGTAAAGTTTAATCTTCTTTCTTCTCGGCAATTCAGGCCCCCGAAGGCCTCTTAGGAAGTAAGTACCCATTTCATTTGATCTTTAATGAAAAGTAATGGCCCAAATGAATTGTATAAATCAGCCAGCGTGTATACCAAGCTGACACGCCGTTTTTTTATAGCTATTTATTCTCTCTTGTGCTTACACAGAGCAAAATGTAGCACCTTTATCCCCACCTTTTTCTTTTCCCTTCTCTCTTTTCTTTTTCTTAAATTGGGGATTTAAGAAACCCTCATGACACTATGTAATCAGCATGCCAATAACAACTATTTTTGATGCTATATTTCTACCTGAATCCCCCCACCACACACATACCCCCTGTTCCCCTTCCAACATATTCCTCCCTAAAAGGAAAGTCAAAGAGTATTTATATTGCATAAACAGAAATGAGGCTGGGATTGAAGTACTTTGCAAGGTGCTTAGCAGTCAAATTAAATGGAGTGTTTTATAGCCTAGAGTGCCATTTGGAAAAGACATGTGTGCAGACTCTAAACCAGGAATCCATGATAGACATTTTAATTACATGCTAAATTTTGATTTTTTTTTTCATTCTGTCTTGCAGTTCCATGAAACAAACTGCTACAACACTAGGCCCCTGACTCATCAAGCATGCAATTTCTTCACCGGTTCTTTTCACACGAAGTGACACAACTGTTCACTAGAATCTTGCAAATAGGAAAAAGAAGAAGAAAGGAGCTGCTCTTTGTGAGACCCATTCACAGCGATTTGTCCCCCTTTGTAGTCCTAATTATGTGCCAAAGTAGGATAACAGAAGTTCTCAACTCGACCATTATGCCAACACAAAGAAGGAGACGCGTACGTGAAGCTGATCACTTCGGAATTAGCAAACATGATACTATACGAGAAAAAAAAATCATTAATACTGTCAGGGATTAGAGGTTCTGATTAAAGGGTAGCTTTTACCATATGCAAATTAGTGATATGCATTTATCAGCGGCTGGCCAAGCTGTCTTAGCTGCAAAGCCACATATGTTTTCTAGCTGATTAAAAATTGCTTGAAGTTGCAGGCGTTTTTTTTTTCAAATGGGGAAAAGGAATTGAGGGAGAGAGAAGGAGGAACTGAGAGCCAGAGAAAGATAGAGGGAGTGAAAACGAGATGGGAGGGAGAGAAATGGAGTGAGTGCACATGGAGATCAACTCATTTCCTTTTGGCCAATTTCCCACAATCGCTCAGAGCGTTTTTCCTTAATTCCCTCTTTTATTAAGCACTTTCTTTTGTGCATAATTAAAACATTTCTCAAGTGAGCATGTGCATGCATGCATGCATTGTTTTCGCATGCTCTAGTATGTGTATACCCCGTTCTCTCTCTTTTCTTAGCCACAAAATATATACATGGATCCGTTTCTCCTGAAAGAGCTGCCACAGCCACGCTTGTTGTTCCTCCTTTTATGTGAGCAGAAAACACAAGTCTGAAATAATGAATAAAGGCCACACACCATCGAGGGTTTATCAGTGGTCGGCCATTGTGTGAGGGCCCCCAGTTTATTATAGTCACCTTCCTATAGAGGTGACCCGCTTTGTATTTAACAAAGAAAAGTGGAATGAAACGGAGCTCAAGCTTCTCACTGGCTGTTGATAATGCCTCTGTTACCCAGAAGCCTCTCTTCTCCTTCAGGGACCACATTAATTTATGCTTCTTCATCTCCCAGGGGCTTGCGGATGAGTTAACTCGCTCAGTCTGCTAACCGATTCAGAAATATGGGCAGAAAAAAAAAACTGCTTTGTCAAGTTGCACCCACCACCAGCACCACAGCGAGACTAATAAAGTTATCTTTGGGCACACAGCATGAAATTTAATTAAGATATAATTACAAACGTAAGGTGGTGATCACAAGCTATAAATCAATTTCAGAGTCAGCTGCTCACTATCACTATATCACTAACATTAGATCTAAAAAAAAAAAATCAACTCTATAACAACTTCAGCACATCAGAAATAATGATAAATTAAGCACTGCTTTAATGTAAATGATTCTGAAGAGTAGGGACTGGTTAGTGGTTAAGGCTGAATACACATTAAAAAAAAGTGTTCGTTTCTAAGGATAATTTAATATACGTAATAGACCTATCAGAATAAAAACATTTTTAATTAACTGTTAACATTATGCTGTAGATATCTTTAAAAAACAAGAACAAATAAATTATTTTATTATACTAAAATAAGCAAAATTTAAGATATTTAGAATTTAAAAATAATTTTTATTTTAAAAAATAGATACAAATAGATATAATTTTATAAGAACTATATATAATTACTATTATATAACTAATTATATAATATTATAATAAGTAAAATGAATGTATACAGTACAGGCCAAAAGTTTGGACACACCTTCTCATTCAATGCGTTTTCTTTATTTTCATGACTATTTACA
>JANCOA010000019.1:11515671-11525836 GCA_024363135.1 Leptodoras oyakawai | reverse complement strand
AATGAGGAAAGAGGTGAAAGGTTAGAAGGCGGGGCTAGAGGAACGAGTGACGGGAGTAGCGCGGGAGGAAGGAGTGGCCGTGGCCTGGCGGTTTCTAACAGGATCAAATATCCCCACAAATTTTTTATAAAAATAAGGTTTTAATAAAAATAAAAAAAACATAAGATCTTTTTGTACAAAAAAAAACTTTAGATGAGAGAGATTTAGATGTAGGGGTACACTGAGTGTACTTGTGCTTTAGTGCATGTATGTGTAAATTTGCTGCCATCACTCTATAACTTATCCACCAGGTCTATGACTGTAGACACAAGACAATACACACATTGTTAGTATTTGTTCTGTTCTTTGTTTGTGTTATATTTATTAACCTGAACACTTGATTCTACGTGACACTATGATCTACTTTACTTGAATGAATTTACTTATTGACATATATATACGTGTTTTAGGATTTGGTGTCTGTAATGTCATGTGTAATGTCTGTAATTGCATGCTGCTGTGAGAAAACAACTACTCAATACTGAGCCTTTTCAAAATTCCAGATTTATCATTTAGGACTATTGTAACATTGGAATATTTATCATATGTAAGTAAAACAGAGTTCCCTCAGAAAGTATCAGAACAGCAAGGCCAAATATTGTTTTGGCTTAAGTTTGAGATTAAAAGCTGAATATACAACAGCAGATCCGAATTTCAATTTTTATTTCCTGATATTTACCTCCAAACATGTTAAACATTTGTTGCATTCTTCTTTTGTGATGCTTTTCCAGGTTTGTGTCACAGTTATTATTTGCTTTGGAGGGGGTTCTCCCTTCAGTCAGCTCTTTAGGAGGTGAAATGCAAGCTCAATCAGAAAAATCTGCTGATTGACTTGGACAGTCTAAAACCATCCACTTTTCTGCCCAATGCAGTCCTTCGTGTGTTGGCAGTGTGTTTTGGGCCATTGTCTTGCTGCATGATGAAATTCCTCTCAATTAGTTTGGATGCATTTCTCTGTAAATTGGCAAACAGAATGTTTCTGTGGATGTCTGATGCTGCTACCATCATGATGGTGCTTGGATCATCAATAAAGATTAGCGAGACAGTTCTAGAAGCAGCCATGCAAGCCCAAGCCATGGCACTGCCTCCACCGTGCTTGACAGATGAGCTTGTCTGTTTTGGATCATGAACAGATTATTTTTCTCCACAGTTTGGGCTTTCCATCACGTTGGTATAGGTTAATCTTGGGTCCAGAAGTTTTGTTGCTCATTTCTATATTTCTTTGTGAATTCTAAACCTGGCCTGATTCTTACCGCTTATAAGTGGTTTGCATCATGTGGAATTGCCTTGATATTTTTTGCTCTCAAGGTCTATGAATGGTGAGTGTGACACCTTCTTGCCCTGTGGAGGTTGCTGGTGATATCACGTTTTGGGTTTGTTTTCCAACTGTTTGTGTCTGGTTGTTAGTACACTGGTGCCTTCTTTCTTTTTCAGGACCTTCCAAATTGTTGTACTGGCTGTGCCCAACGCTTTTGCAAAAACTCTGATCCATTTCCCCTCTTTTCTCAGCTTCAGAAGAGCTTGCTTTTCTCCCATAGACAGCCATAGACATAGACATTTATCCATTTTAAAATCAAATGCAGTCTTCACAGGTCAACATCAAGACTAAAATAGCATGCACACTCCTCATTTAAAATAGTAGCACATGGAAACGGTCTTCACAGTGATATTTCTCATTAAAATAATGTCAAACAAATAAATACCTCCATCAAGCCACACAACATAGGGTCACGACCCCTAGTTTGGGAACCCCAGATGTAACTGTTCTTTCACTATTATGGTCTATGTGTGTTTAATTGTATTATTGTTGAGGCACATGGGACTACTAGTGTGTGTTTAAGCCCTCTCTCCAACTGACCTGACAGGGACAGAATGCAGGTCTCCTCTCCGCATCTCTACTCAGCAGTCATTAGCTGGCTGACTGGCGCGCTGTAGTGAGTAGGCTTGACTTTATTTAATGCTTCAGAAGGCTGTTTCACTATGAGCCTCATGTGTAACGAAAAAGTAATCTCAAAGTGAAGAGAGTAGAGCCATGGGGGAAAAAACTCCTTCATCTCCATCCCTGCAGCTTCCCTGAAGCACCTGATGGTCTGAAAGTGGCGATTGTGAAAGGCCGTTGGACAACCAGGGCATGTGTCCTAAATGCTAGTGTTTGAGAGAAGAGTTCTTGTTGGTTTTAGAAACTGATTACATTTGATGACAGTCTACACAGATAATGTGTCACAAAAAGCTTGTGACAAACTATGTAGTAGTGAATAAATAGACCACTTGCTAATCAGAAATTTAGCCATTCCTACAGATTACACACAGAAGCTAAAGAAATTGTTATATAGGTATAAACAGCTAAATGTCATTTATTCTTTGCTACTGCTTAAAAAAAAGAGGTTTGTAGTCATTTCAGTGTTTAAACTGTTATAACTCTACAGCCACATATTGAAAATACAAACATGTATCATGTATACTATTAAGAAATCTTCTCACAGTCTGTGTTTTCTAGCAGTTAAAACTTAATGTGTGAGGTTCTAGTAAAAACCGATCTACTTAGATTGGCTTGCCCGGCCTAGTTTTACAGGACTGGACTATTCTATACACACAGTGCAGTACAGAATGTTTGGGTGGGTGCCTTTTAGGATTGGTCACATAATATTCCATTGGAGTGGTCATAATATTAATGGAAAATTCATGAATTTGTAGGATTTACATCTTTTTTTAAGTCTGTCCACAAAAGAAATGAGCCAATACATAAACAAAACATCCATGATCCTTTCTTGACTTGATTTTTTTCTTCTATTACATGAAAAGAATCTTTCATGTAGTACCTGGTAAGTGGAACGGAGTCACTGAGCTCTGCTCCCAATTTGCTGCAGCGTTCACAAAGTGTGAATCATACAAGGATTTAATCTCACTTAAGTCCACTTAAACCCTTCTCTGCTGCACAACAGCACACTTGAACTGTCACAGGTGGGCCTATTTCACTGGGCCATCTCTACACCCACAGTGGCACTCCAGCAGTAAGGTTTATGAACCTGACACCTACTACAAATCCGTCCAAGCTCAATTTAGTAGGAGTTAGAGTATTAAACAGATGTAAGACACCATTAATAAAGCTCAGTCTGCCAGTAACTTGGCCAATGTTCAAGGTACAGAGAAGAGTGCCCGTTCATCCTTGCGATATCACCGGAACTGTTGCTGTACATATAGAACAGCAGAATTCTGTAGGTTTACAGCCAAGTTTAAATCTAAGACCTGATCTCATGCAGAGATCATAACGGCAAAAAAGCTGAAGTTAAAGTTTTAGGTTACTGTCCGTGTTCCACCAGATCCACTGCAAGTTTGACCAGTACTAAGTGGTTAATTAAGAGGGAGGGAGGGAGGGAGGAAGACTGTAAGGTTTCACGGTTGTCTTGATCCAGTGTTTCAGAAGACAGATCAGTGCCTAATGCCATGTGTCATGAAACTATAATAAAATCATTTCCAGCAAAATACAAACCTTGAACCAGACCCTATTATTCTCTTGCAATAAAGAAAAGGAGAATGTAATATTCAAATCTGTCTTTAACCTTTCCAGGAAGGAGGATTATAGAATAAAGGCTCTATTCCAGACTACTTCCTCACCCCATCCAACCGGCAGCAATAATAACGATCATTATCACCATTGTATGAACAAACGGATTATCATATCAGTGTACAAATGCAGGAACTCCCCTACTATTATAAAGTCATTTCATTCTCATCAGGATAGCCGTTTGAAAATGGTGGGAGAGCTCAGTGTGTGACGAGGCCATTGCAGTCTCTATGTGCTATTGTCTGATCTACGAAGTCTGTTTGAGGAATTCAGGCCACTTAAAGTGCAGATTGTCTCAAAACTCAACTTGCATATTTGTGATAAGGAAAAAAAAATCATCCAAAATGAAATATGCTGGGCATTACACTGACTGGAGTAGAATATCACGTTGTTCATATGCATAACCTTTATTCATTCCATAATGAACTAACAGAAGTTTCACATCCTAGTAATATTATTTGAAATGCAACTTTTCTTTAATAAACAAATGAGATCCTAATTGATGTTAAAGATTCACTAAAAGTCTTCAGATTTCATAATTTCTGTATACTTAGATTCATCTCAATTATGAAATATGATTCAAGCTGTGAAACTGAAACCTTGTGTAGTGAAGGGACACTAGCACCCTATGGTGGATGAAACAAGCACTACTTTTGGCACAGGAACTATGAAAATGAGAGCAGTAATTCCTCACTTGGTCAAACAGTAGCCTGCCGTACGTGTTAGTCGGGCTTGCCTTCATTTTTTCATGTTCAATATTTAATGTTGAGGTCACGCCGTGTTCTGCACACTTCCTCTGTTTTTCACAGCAGTGTGCTTACATTTCTTAAACATATGCCCTTCTTTAATTAAATCATACCTCAATTCAGCGTGTCTCAGTCTTATTGACGGCAAGGTCGTAAAATTATTAAGATGAGTCCCAGGGAAAATTGTGGCAAGCAGGAGGTGGCGGAGAGGTTAATTAAGTGGCAATTGCTGTTTCTTACTCCGAGCTAGCACTGCATTCTTCCGTCCCTGACAACCTGGGGCAAGCGTGCCACTCTCACACACAAAAAAAAATCCTGAGCGCTCGCTGCAAAAAAGTTAAACAAAAATTACATAGGAGCACTACAATTGAGACTCTGGCTCAAATTTTGTTCATTGATTTTCTCTTTTTGTGATCGCCCTTATGTTGTTAAGCACAAAAGATTAATAGAAGAATTCCAAAAATGTCAATATTTTGGCTTTGGACTAACATGGGCATTTTTGCTTTTGATTAATTACTGATCTAAATCATCAGAACCTGTGCTACAGACATTCACTGTCGGTGTTTCAGTTGGAGGAATGTCAGCTGTTTCATACTGGCCTACAATAACTTTCATTCCAGCAAATAGGATTGATGAAAAGATTCAACATAAAAGCACAAATAGAGATAATTTTCCTGCCAGACAAAGTATACTTCTTGCACAAAAATGGAGCCAACAGATAAAACAAAAAGCAACACTTCTCAACTCCTTGCTGTTTTTGCAATTTTTTTGTGAAGCCGTTTTGAAAAAAATGATTATTTACAGAATTCCAAAAATACCCATATGTTTGGCCTTGCACTACACTTCACATTTTTGCTTTATTATTAATAATAGATGGGAATATTTACAGTCTATATTGGAGCTTTTTCACTTAACAGATAGAGGGCTAGATGAACTGTTTGACTTTTACATAAAAGAAAGGATTGTTTGTTTTTTAAAAGATGTCATTCTGAATTCATTTTCATTTTGGATAGAACGCCTAGTTCAAATCCAATTAATTTCATTTTCTGTGAAAATATCAATATGTCTTGTACAGAGTTTTAACAGGAAAATAAACACCAGGGATTCTTATCTACAGTCCCAAGTCCCCACTGCACTCCACTATTATCAAGTCCAGCTCATTATGGAAACCTTCAAACACATCCTGTGTGAAACAGGCAGTCCTCAGGGCTGTAATTCTTCATTTGCTGGACCTTCTTGCTTAAATACACTAACTATTTAACTTACTTCAGCTCAAGTCAAACACCTAGCATGTGTCACTCCTGCCACTTATCATGAAAGGCTCCTGATGAATGCGCCAGATGTTGCTTCGCGATAGTCTCATTTTCCTTTTGTGAAAATTATGACACATTTTTTCCTCCCCCAGTTGAAAACTTGTTTTTGATCTGCACTCCCAGTCCCTCATTGGCTTTGCCACTTCAAGTTGAGGCATCTGCTCTCTGGAAGATTGGACACGAGATGGGAATGTGTATTGTGGCTACATTCACAGAGCCTGAAAACACAGCACCTCAGATCAGACAATACACTGATTTAGTTCCAGACATTTAGTCTGTTCAAAAGCACCAAAAGGAAACAGTTGGACCTTTTGCTTTATTGTAGAAATGTTGTTTAAATTAAGGGCGTGTCCCATGTGTTAGTTTGGATTAATTGACTTAAATTGCTGAGGGGGAAAAAGGACACATGCATAGTGTATAAGGAAGTGCATTTAGAAAAGAGACTAACAAATCTGTGCAGGACCTTCTTATGTTGCAGATGCATGAACACTTAATGACTTGATCTTGCATTTGGGACATTTCTAAAAATACCACATATTCTTACATGTTGACTAGACATGAATACCAGACATAAATAAAGTCTATTACCAATGCTGGGACCAAGAAAATAATGCTGGTCAAGTTCTCAGCTGCAATGGTGGATTAAAGTGTATCAATACAATAGGCTACAGGCAAAAAACACCATGTGTGATATATTATATTAGTCTGGCAGAGAGAGACCGAGCACAAGAAGGAGCATTGGAAAACACTGAAGAGGAGGGGAAGATACACCAAACAGGAGGATTAAGAGCAGTGCAGATAGTTCTCTGCATGCAAAATGCTATTAAGCAACTTGAAAACCTCTGAATACACTTATAACAAACAACATAGGGGTTTTGTTAAAATAATGCAAAGTAGAAAGTTTTATCTGGGGAGTGGTGTGTTCATGTGCAATGACTAACACTCGTCTTTGCTTGCTGCCCTCCCCTCTGGCTTTGATACCAAAGTTATAGCATAACTGGCATTTTTAAAAAAGAAAAAAAGAAAAATCACTGGGGGCCTTTCAAGGCAGCAAGCCCTCGAAAAAAAAAAAAAAACACCACTGATAGGAGGAGTCGGGGAAAGTTGAAGAGAGCAAACAAAGCCTTTGGCTGTGTGGCCTGATAAACAGTAAAGAAGTGTCCGGGGTAATGTATTATTCGCTCAGGAAATTAATCAATTTCTGCACATGCCCTGGCCCTCGCAATTATAAGCCACAAAAATGCTATCCATCACTTTCAAAGCCAGGGGGACAAACAGTGGTCAGAGCTTGAAGTGAGTGTACCCTGAATGCAATGGAGTAAAAAGTGCATTTCTTGCTGTCCTGGCATTACCTATGCAGATCTTTATCAGGATTGGCCAGTGAGTCTATTGTGGCTATTTTGCTTGTCTACAATAGCTTTCTATACAGCTAAGCTAGCAGGGAATTGGCTAAAATTATACTCCCTTCATGCTTGGCTAGGTAGCAGCTTGGAAACAAGCTGCTTTTGGAAGCCAGGAGAAGATCGCAGATAATAGAAGCTTCTCATCCTGTTGACCTTTCTTCTGCACATTATCCTCCCTTTTTTCTGCAATCATTCCTTGATGTCTGTGACAGCAGAAAAGAAAAACTCAGTGTGAGCAAAGGCCAGAAAACCTATGCCTTATTTATTTATTTATTTATTTATTTGTACACACACACACACACACACACACACTTTGAAATAGCTTTGGCTAAAGTGATTTTACGTTCATTTTCAGTACGGGGTGGGGGGGGTGTGACCTTTTCCTAACACAAGATGCCCAGATGTCTTCTTTGACGATGGGATATAGTTCATCCACAGTGACATGACAACCACAATAGGCAATCACTGTCCACAGTCCACAAAAAAAGGATTAGACTGCTCCTAAACCATGGAATGAGTGTATTGCAGTATGAACTGCTGAACTGTTTGAAAAACCAAGATGATTCGACTTGGCAGCCAAGGCCTAAAATGAATTAAAAAAAATAAACTCCACTCCAAAACTAAGTCAGTTTCCCTGGCAACAAGCCAGCCACCAACATATTCCCGTATGAGTCTTAGAAAACGATATTTTTTTTTTCATCCTGTCAAGCAGAATGTGCGCACACACAAACACACACACACACACACAGCGCAAGAGTGTGTTGAGCAGGGTCAAGGTCATCACCCTATTACACTGTTTCACTCTGTCTCTAGTTCAGCACCACGAAGCCCCTGTAACGGCACAGCAAAGCTCTTCAAAATGCTGCTTATAGACACAAAGCTAATCTCAGCTGCTGTGCCCTTGTGCTTCCAGCATACATCACGATGGGCAAGGCGATGGCAGCAACACAGTTTATCATTAAATAAGCCAGCCTGAGGAGACATTGTTCCTGACCAGCATATCAGCTCACAGGCCATGGAGCACAACACGGAGGGAAACCGCCTACGGTGTGCGCAGGAGTTAATGAAAGAAAACAGAGAGATGCAGAGATCTTTATAATCCACAGACAAACCAAAAAAAAAAAGTTTATACAAACGGGGCAAGTTACAAGGCCGTGTAGTTTGATGTAGTCATACTTTACAAAGCTTTTTAACAGAATAAAATGGCAACAGAAGCAAAATGGAGACTACTCAAAGCTTTTAAATAAGCTTTCTTGTGATTATTGCAAAAAATGTTGCAATGTAACATTGAATGAAGAGCTAAATACATATTCAAATAGGGAACTGAACACATATATATTCAGTGTATTTTAAAGGAATTTTCTTCAGATTCACCTGTATTAGCCATCAACGTGGCCATACTGAGCAGCCTTTTTTTCCTTTCTTTTTTTCTTATAAACATCTGCTTGTGGTCAGTTTATTACTTCGTGAAATACAGATATAGGATATTTTGCATTACAATACGATAATCACAATTCAGTATCATGGTTCTTCAGACATCATGGCATTCAAATATTTGGTTAGGAAAACTGCTGGAATAAAAGTGGACATCATTTTCTCCTTGATGTTTTGAGTTTCAAGACAAGCTCCACAATTAATCATCTTGAATAATACAGCACAACATGCAGAAAACTAAAAATTGTTGATGAAGTATACTGTCATACTCATAAATCCTCAAATATATTCTTAGGCGTATTTCACATGTATGATATTCCAGTAAATTCTATTCTATTAGGCTATAGAAATAGACATAATTACATAAATACATAATTGTACATAAATTGTATTTTTTAATTACGTGAAACTGAATCTCCTGTACCAAATGTGTCCCTGCAGTAAAATCTGAAGAATGGGAAATGTTTAAACCATAAGTTTTCTTGGATTAGGTAATGGCTACATGGTTATAACAAAGCAGTAGGTATGATACTTGTGTGTTCATGATATTTTTTTTACATATGTGTTCATGCTAAAAATCTAAATGTATATTCAGTTCATTCTTGAAACTATCCGTAACAAATGTGAAAACAAGTACAGAATGTAACTATCCTGTCCAAACTGGGGGTCAGGCAGAGAAAAGGCATTAGAGAACAGAAACAGAGACTTGTAAAGGCTAAAACTGATGCAGGAGATAGCAGAGCAAGCCCTCATGTGGTTGCAGGATGGATATGTATATCTGCTGATAAGTCCTTCAGTTCAGAAACCGCATTTACAGAGGCTTTCAGATACACATCAGGTATGAAGAAATGGGTCTGGCCTTCATTATTCTGTGTGAATCTTCCCTCATTTACCCAGGATACCATTGGCTTTATTTCACCTCCAAACACCCCCATCCACATGCCACAAGGTAGTGTTCACCTGACAAATGAGACAACATTGCTGTTGATGCTTAAAAAAAGGTTGCAAAAAATATCTACCCTGGTGACAGAGACCTCCCTGACTAGCATTACTCAAACAATGCACGTCAGCCAAGAAAAAAGATATATAGTCTGTGCTGCTACACAAAGTTGGGTTTAAAGCTTTTGCTTTCTACAAATACATAAATAGAACTGAAAGGTTTAAATACTGCTTTTGGGACTTATTAAACATTTTTTTTCTAAACAGAAAAGCCCTTGCAGTGACTCTTTATATGGTACAATTATATAGTGCATTTTATTCTGTAAAATGTACCTAACAAATGTGTACCCGTAGATATAAAACTACGATTTTTTCTTTTTTAAAGCACTTCAGGCTGTACAAAGTTGAAAAGGTCAAGAAATACTGAACAAGCATGCTTCCTTCAGCACCAATACACACAAACACGGAGTACAAATATAGATTGTAAAATTTTAAGTAAAGTCCAACTTAAGATGAGTAAAGTCCCAGAACCCACTCTAAAGGAATACAATGTTCATGGTAGACTTAAAACATAGAGGCACACTTGAATACAAATCCCATTTCCAGAAAAGTTGGCACACTTTCTAAAAATGCAATAAAAACTGATATTTGTCAGTCAGTCATTTTCTATACCGCTTATTCCCAGTTACGGGGTCACGGGGGAGCCGGTGCCCAGCCGGCAACTCT
>JANCOA010000019.1:11475952-11489475 GCA_024363135.1 Leptodoras oyakawai | reverse complement strand
TAATTCGTTGATTCAGATGATTAGGTTAATAGCTCGTTTAGAGAACCTTTTCATGATATGCTAATTTTGTGAGATTTCTGGGTTTTCATGAGCTGTATGCCAAAATCATCAGTATTTAAAGACCTGAAATATTTCAGTTGGTGTGCGATAAATCTAAAATATATGAAAGTTTATTTTTTATCATTACATTATGGAAAAGAAGGAACTTTATCACAATATGCTAATTTTTTTTAGAAGGACCTGTATATATTTGCCATGCAAATGATCCTATGGCTTATTCAGCTGGCACTTCCTTATAGTAGTTTCATTGCACATTACAGAGCTGAGACCAAAAAAAAAAAAAACATTTGACTAACGTTAAAAATGTAAGAGCGGGTTAGTTTTAAAAGAAACAAAAAGGCAAGCTTCAGATGTTCCATTTTTATTTGCTTTTTTGGATAATTTCATTTCCAGTGTTATCCATATTTTTTGTACATGTTTGCATAATTCATATAAGGCTATGAAGAGGGCCATTGCTATGGATTAAGACCAAACCTGCATAGCAACTGGAAGACAAAAAAAATGGGGGCTAAAACACTGACCCAGGAGCAAAGATGAGCAACACATGACAGTACTCGACAATTTATTGGCACAAAATGGTACGCTTCTTCCCCTTCCAACCATGACTGAATTCATTTTTTCCATAACCATGATTTTTATGAATATCAAAAGGGAAAGCATAGACATTTAACTCATTTAGTGTGGACCTTGCAGTCAGAGAACTACTACTTCACAGGAGCTTACACATCCTTAGCACTTTGAAAGAAGCTGGCAGTTTGGTTGAGAATTCTGTAGTGAACATGGTTCATCTATTGGAGTTTCTAAGGCTTTGCTGAACACTGATTTCCTGCCCAAATCCATGAACATTACAAAGGGAAGAGACATTACAAGGGGATGACCACTGAAATGTCTGCAACAAGATTACATACAGTTACCTCATGGAGACATGTTCATTTAAAAACAAAACAAAAGGGGGAGAGAGGGAGGGGGAAAAAATAATTACCCATTTCCTTTGGGTGCATGACTTCAGTCAGAAGCATCTTTAGAGGTATACAGTATGTTTTACCCCACCCCACTGCAAAGGCAACTAAAACGGAGCAGCTTAAATCAACCCTGAACACTCTAGTGTACAGTTAGCGGCTTTGTATCACTGTTGAGACCTGAAGCACCGTCAAGAGTGTATCACCATCAATCACACCTTGGTCTGAAAGCAAAACAAGTTAATCAGACAACAGATTTCAAACCCTTGGGTAAAGCTACAGAGGCAGACCAGAATTAAAATACACTAAACCAAGTAAAGAACAATGAAACTCCTGCTTTTATCCTCATAAAACCTTAGACAGTTTTGTGGACCTGGGAGAACAAAGAGAGGTCATCTTAAGAAAATAATGCACGCCCACGTGCAGCACAATTTATTTTTGGTCGGGGACTGGAAAGGGAGGGATACGGGTCATGTCAAGAGTAGGTCAACATCCAAAGGGAAGAACGAGTTGGAGGGAGACAAACGTCGACCATAGGTCACTTCAAAAACGCTTTGGTCCCCATGGAGCTTTGGCAGCTGCCACAGGAGCACCGAAGCTGGGGAAGTCTTCAGAGCTGCTCATATCAGGGGCCTGAATAAGCAAAGAAAAATAAAGAAGCAAAATATTGCATGAAAATTACAAGAAAAAAAAAAAGGTTCAAGGCTGAATTTGAAAAGGACTCGTCACATTTTTAAACATTTAGTCTAGACTCTAGTATACCCATTTTTGGGATGTACGCCGTCTCAGTATGATTTATTTGTATGGTCTCTCTACCATAACTGGGCAGATGTTTGTAAAATGCTTTTAGGTTCACCTTCTCATTGTTGGTAGCCCAGGGTGCTTCCCTCACCACAAAACCCTTGGAGGGCCCACGAGGTTCCTCAGTGTTGGCTGCTGCAGTTCCAGTTGGCTTCATGTAGGCCATCTTGGCCTCATTTTCCACTACATCAGCCATCTGAAAAAGGGGTGGTGTGGATTTACAGACGTCATTAGAATGCATTCAAATCAGATACAAAATCAGATGCCCACTTTCCGTCCACTCTGTGCCACTAGTGTTCTATACACACTACTGCCACAACTGTGTGCTTCATTTTAAATCATGAAAGCTGATATACTCAACAGTACACTCAACACAACATGAAACCGCAGGAGGATGAAATAACAGCATGTAAGGTTTACTCAGGTTGTCCATGTGGGCCCCCAACAACCGTATACATTTTTTAGTCACAAGTCACACAGCTGGTGTATAGTTCTTGGGTTTAAATCTAGAACAACAGCTAAAAACATAATTACATTTTGAGCTTTAGATTATTTACTTACATATTCCTCTTCCAAGTTCAGGAGGTGATCAATGGCTTCATCAACCATCTCTGGACGGCCAGTTACAGTAACCAAATTGGGATCTGCAGCTCCACTCTGAGGAAAGCGAAGATCAACCTGGGCAGAAAGGGAGTTAGTCAAAACATGCCCCAGCCCCATCAGTTAGAAAGCACAATGTGATAAACTTAAAAAGGTCCTTCATGTAGCTGAACTTCACATCATCGCTATTATATTGTGAATTTTAGTTTTTGTAAAACCTGCCCTTACTTTAAACTCATCCATGATTTTACGGATGCCCTTTCCACGAGCACCAATGATGCGAGCATGAACTCTGCTGTCCAAGGTAATGTCCTCAGATATCATCTCCTCCAGTTCGTCAACAATGGCTTGGATAGCTTCCCTTGCTGCTATAGCATTCTGCTCATAGCCTGTGATGGTGATCTGGTCCTATAAACAGTAACAAAACATTGCAAACCAAAGACAGAATAAAAACACAAGTGTTCATTACAGGTCTTCAAAAATGTTACCCTGCACATACACTGGCTAACAACCTTTACCTGGTTCTCATCATTTTTCTCTGGGAACTGGATGTTGACGTCATGCTCATTACGGATCTGGGTGATTATGGCACCCTTGCGACCAATTATCTTGGGGTGATATTTTGGATCCACAGTGATGGTCAACTTGAAGCTCCTGAGAGCCTGTTGAAGAAAATGCACCATTAAAAGGAGTTCACAAAGAGTCATCACCAAGAGACAACACCACACTGCACACCAAGTTGACAGCTGAATGGAACTTCTATTCTTAGTCTATATTCCCTTTGAATCACACATAGCCCAACCCATGTGTCCTCAAAATAATCTCTATTATATCACATTCAAGTTATGAGAAAACAAATGCACAAATATGACCCAAGAATAATTCATTCGTAGCATAGTAGCCATACTGAGGAGCTTTTTATATAACTGAGGTTCAGTCTCTTGCAAATACACCGGAATACTTGACAAAACAATTTTACACTCTTTGCAAGTTAGCTCAAGCACATGATCATTAAGGACTTTGTCCAAGAATCACTCTTCCTTGGCATGAGGCAACAGTGACAATTCAGGAAATAAAGAGTCTCTGACTCTGGCTGCGCCTCACTTACCCGATCCTCCTGTTCAGCCTGCAGCTCCTTGACGCGCTCAAGAAGTCCTTCTTTAGCACGGTCCAGGTGAGTGGCAAGGCCGGTAATGGAGATTATGTCGGACTGGAGCTCAGGAGCAGGCACTTGAATATTGACCTGGAAGGTAGGAGAAAGCCTAATGAAAATGGCACCAATTTTTCCATCCTGAAATGTTTCCTAATCTGCATAACTTTATCCAATAAATGCAAAGAACATGGCAAAGCCTAGAAATTTTTATTTTTGTATATATAAACTGACCTCATATTCATCCATCATTTTGCGGATGCCACTTCCTTTCTGCCCAATGATGTAGCGATGAAGCTCAAAAGGCACTTCCACTTCAATGGTCACAGGAACCAAAGCCTGAAGAAAGTAAGTGTATTAGCTACTGCCAAATTTTTATTTGCAACATGTCTAAAGAGGACAAAAGTTCAGAAGAGACACCTTCAGTGCTTCCACAGCAGCCTCACATCTCTCTTTGCGACCAGAAAGCACAATCACATCACATTTCTTCGGGACTGTAGGGTCAGCCAGCTCCTTCACCTCACCATTTGCTTCTCCATTTTCCTGCACTTGGGCCTCAGCCTGAGAGGCTGACCAAAAGGCACATGTAAATAGTTAAAATCATAGAAGGCAGCTACATAAACCTATATTTGATCACAGCTCATTTAAAAAAAAAAAAAAAAAAAAAAAAAAAAAAGCACCGTCTAAACAGAAACATTTACAAAGCCTCATTTCACCTCAATTAGTGAGATGTTAGTCAGGGCAATATCAAAATCATCCAATAGTGAAATCTATTTATCTACCTACAAAATTTAACATGCATTCTAATGCCTGGTTTGCAATAGCAAATTCTAGCTGAATAGTCACAGACATTCCAAGTCATTTCTGAAGACTTCATTAGATCACAAATTACAGAATACATCTGCTCAGCAGTTAGTCTTTACCTTGTACATCCTCCCTCTCTGGGAACTTGATCTGGACATTGTGATCTCTGGTGATCTGTTGAATGCGAGCACCTTTAGGTCCCATAATGGAACGATGGTACTTCTGGGGAATCACACACTCCATGGTAACCTGTGCATCCTGTGGAGAAAGGGTTAAATGCTTAATGAAGTGCTCCAAGTAGCTTGGGATAGTGTCTGCAGTGTTGCATGGTTCCTCATCCTTCCACTAGAGGGCTATAGAGAGTCTTCTACTTCTATTAGTATACAGTAAAGTTTGACTGGAGGTACTTTCAGACCAGTGTTTGGGAAATACTAAAGCGCTATCCAATTCCTTTAATAATCTCCCCATTTGGATTGCTGTTTTTGGTTCAAGCACAGTAGTCAGATTTAGTAGCTGGATCTTTAATGGACCCTATTAGAAAGCGCTTGTGAATAACTTGTTCCTGAGAGACAACAACCTAAACCTAAAGAGACCAAATTGGAAGACTGTGGGTCTAACAAATTAACCCTGAAGCAGTTCTGAGGGAACAATCCATCAAGTGGACCAGCAGGCTCTACACATTTTTTTTTTACATACCAGCTCTAGAGACTCAGACTGTACAGACAATATGGTATGTACTAGGGACATAGAATCTACTATGGTTGTTTAATTATATAGGAAACTTTCCTATATGTATATGCTTGGAGTTTATGTGTCATTTAACCATTATCTTGGCTTTAAAATGCATTGTTTAACCAATTCAGGGTTACTGCATGCACCATTATAGCAGGTGCAGTATGGTCCCACCCATTTATGTAGTGTACTCAAGGGAGCAGGTTATACTCCCAGAAACACAGCAAATTGTTCAAGTCTGTTCAAGCCTATTTAAAAATGAGAACACTGTTTAGATTTACCAAATCCTCAATGATCTCCTGCATGCGCTTTTTGGCAGCTTCCACACAATCTTTGGCTCCTTTGAGTGTGACTTTTTCGCTCTGAGAGCCAGTGCGAGGAAAGCTAACCATCACACCTCCATACTCTTCAGCAAGCTCTCTTAGAACCTGTCCGCGACGTGCCACAAAGAAGCGGTGGTGTTTGGGATCCACGCTCATGGAATCCTCCACCACATTATCCTGAAAAGGAAAAGAAATGGTTGTCTGTTCAGTCAGCTTATTGGGCTACTATTATGAAGAAGTGAAACACATGCTCATACTACGGCAACCCTGCATTTGTAAAAACCGCTGAGAGCCGAGTCATGACTTCATCTAGGCTAGCACCAGTCACAAGCAATACGCAATGCCTGTTCTAAAATGTGTTCAAGGCTCTCTTACTCTTACAGATCCTGGAACATTTATTGGTTCATTTTATAAAATCAGTAAAAATAAGATTAATGTAGAACATTACCAAGCTCTTTATAAGGGATTCAAGCTCTTTCTGTGCTTCTGCAACAGCCTCCTCAGTGCCGATAACGGTAATCAGCTCCTGGTCTTTATCCTCGGGTGTGGGGAAAATTATCCTGGCACCAGTGCTGTCACGAACCTTCCGAATGTTTCCACCTCCTTTCCCAATAAGGAACTTGTGGTACTCAGGCTTGGCACGGAGCTCAGCTGTATGACTTTTAGTTTGCTACAAGTTGAATTTTAGCAGTTAATGGTACCAGAACTCAGTTACACATTTAATCATAAAAAAAAAAAAAAAAAAAACCCTGCAATGACCTACCTTCTCTTCAGCCAGGGACAGCAGTTGTTTTTTAGCCTTCTCCACCTCCTCAGCTGGGCCTCTGATTGTCACAGCATCAATGCCAGAGCCCTCAGTGGGGAAATGGATGTGCACCCCGCCACACTCCTCCATGATTGAACGGACGAAGCGTCCTTTGGAGCCAATCAGGGAGTTGTGCAGCTTTGATGGGATGGACACCTCTACTTCTGTAATGTTTGCCTAAAGCCAGAATTCACAAAAATAGCTAATAAGGAATACAGCAGGTGCTGTATGATGCTTATTTTAGATTTGTTTATTTTCTATGGTGCTAATGAAAGCCAGGTGGCAGCGAAGACTTTACCAGCTCCTTCTGTATAGCCAGAATCCTGTTTCTTGCTGCCTCACAGTTCGCCTTCTTCCCAGTGATGACAATCATCTCAGAGTTGCTGTTTTCTGCAGGCAGGTCAATTTTAGTGTTCGTCTCTTCACGAATCTGAGGGGAAGGGATAACCAGCCATCTTATTACACATGCCACTTGCAAACAACAAAAATAAAATGGTGTACTTCTAGGTTCACACATTCAAAATCACATTTACTCACCTTCTTGATATTTGCACCTCCTTTTCCAATAATGTTTTTGTGGAATTGCTTGAAGATGGGGACTGAGACTGAATGGCTGTTCTCCACCTGAGGAGAAGGGTGGGTGTTGAGAGAACAACAGGTGTTTGTCTTTGAATTTAGGCTATATTTTTGGTTTCCTTACTCATGCAATAATTCAAAATAATTTCACTCAACCAGAAATCTGGAACTGCTTACCATTTCAGCCACCATCTTCTGCATAAATTTTGTACATTTCTCCACTTCAGTCCTAGGCCCTCGCAACTGTACAATGTCACTCTTATGTGAAGGGTCAGGAAAATTAATGATGACCTGCAGAGAGGTTTTCAGGATTTTAGACCAGCAACACACACACACAAAACTCACCCTTAAAATCCAAGTGCACAAAATGAACTTGCCTCAGGGAACTTGTCCCGAATTTCCTTGATTTTCTCCCCTTTCTGCCCAATAATGGCTCGGTGAAAACGCTGTTCGATGATCATGTCCTTTGTACGCTCGTTCTCCTGCAAAACACAAGAAGCTTTAAGGTATTTCTGAGTTAGCTGTTGCCAAGCAACCTCTCCTCAGAGCCCAAAAGCATTTCTTAGAAGCACTTCTGAGATTGTGTGGGCACTTCAACACAATTTAAAACCAACCCCTGTTTCAATCCTGACCCATAAGTCAACAAGTTTTACAAAACACATCAACTCATTTGACTAGCTAATAAGAAAACTGAAGCATGCGAAAGTAAGGGAAGGCTTCAACTCACCATGCGTGACGCCAGCTCCAGCAGCTCCTTCTTGGCCTCCTTTACGCCCTGGGGGTCACCCTCGATACGGATCAGGTTGCTCTTCTCGTTGTCCGGTGGAATACGCACCGAGACTTTATACTGGTCCTTAATGCGGTTGACTAAAAAGAAATAAATTATGAGTGAAAGGCTAAGAGACAGTAAATATGCAAGAATAGTAAAAATAGTAAGTACTACTAGAGGTGTGCCATGTTTCTTCAATCCCACTCCCACCCATGGATGTTAATAAACATGGCTTTTATCCAACATCTATCTGACTGTCCACTCGCAACCTTTTTGTTGGGTTCCACATGATTCCAGTATTCATTGACTTAATTCCCACTAAACATCTGTTTCAGAAATGGTTCAACGCACGATACTCACTGTTGGCACCGCCTTTCCCTATCAAATGCCTGTGGAACTTTGGGTCCACGCTGATCTCTGTATAATCCATACGGCTAACCTACAAACACAAAAAAATTTAAAGCATCAGTGGATTTCACCTGACCTTTGGCAACCTGCTATCTTGAACAAGTTAATGTCCGTTCCTACCAGATCCTTCACAATGGCTTCAATCTGGCTCTGCACTATCTGGATGTCTTTGGTAGGTCCTTCAAGAGTGATCTTATCCTCACCTTCAGTGAACTCAATGTGCACCTGCAAAGAACATGCATTCCAAGACACTTAAGAAAATGCACTGAATGCTTAAACAAAAACAACAAAAATAAATAAAACAATTCATTCAAGTGTCCTACCTTGGGCATTTGCTGAGTGATCTTTGCCAGATTTTGTCCCTTCTTCCCAATAATGAAGCGATGAAGCCAAGAAGGAGCCGTCACGTGGGACACCGTATAGCTGTTGGCCTGAAATAGCCAGGGTACAAAAAAAAAAATATTAGTTTGCAATATGTTGATGTTTGCATCCCTGGTTTGTAAAGTCTATACAGTTGACTTAAATAATCATCCACTGCTAACTGAAGCAAGACAAATGCAAGAAAATTCAACAATGTTTGGGAGACTAAAGTGCACTAGAAACAAATATTAAGCAGTCACTCAAAAAGCAAAGCCTAGTTTACCTTGGCATACACTTCAGTGAGTGCCTGGCCTAGCCGGTCTGGCTCCCCACGCAAGATGACAGTCTCTGAGCTGCTGTCAGGGGGTGGGATCTCGACCGAGACACCAGTCCTGTCCAGAATCTCCTGCAGGGTGTTGCCCTTGGGCCCAATCACATACTTGTGCTGAGATTTCTTTACTTCCACTGCAATAGTGGTTACATTTCTTTTCTGAAAAGAGGGGGGGAAAGAAAAAATGTTTTTCTTCATTCATCTTCTTGGCCGCTTATTCCTTTTCAGGGTCACGGGGGAGCCGGTGCCTAGCCGGCCACATAGGGCGCAAGGTAGGAACAACCCTAGACAGGGCGCCAATCCATCGTAGGGCACACACGCTAGGGCCACTTTAGAGACGCCAATCAACCTAACTTGCATGTCTTCGGACTGTGGGAGGAAACCAGAGTACCCGGAGAAAACCCCACAGACAAGGGGAGGACATGCAGACTCCACACAGAAAGGACCCAGACCGCCCACCCAGGGATGAAACCCGGGACCTTCTTTCTGTGAGGCGACGGTGCTACCTTTTATATGTTAAATAAAAGAAACAGCACTTGACAGCAAGGCTCAAGTGCATAGAACACCATTTAGCATATTTTCCAATTGGAGGACCTGAAAGTACAGGCCACACAGTGAAAACACATTTCTCTCTGTAAATAATCCACAGCATTAAATAATTAAAACACTTAATACTGATGGCCTCTTAAATCCACCAGGGGGAAAAAAAGCTTCTGAAAGAGTGTAAGAAACTTGGCAGACACTACACTAGCCTACTGCTTAAGATTTCTGTTCTGGTAGAGAAGCAATTCCAGACAGAGACATTAATCAGGATGTCTGAGACTGAGACACTTGCAGTTTTAGCTCCAGTTGTACATTTTGGCTCAGATAGCACACAACCTGAGTAATTTGTTCTGCCAATTTGTGCCACACTGCCCAGTGGAAAAATGCTAAAAATGATAAACATCTTGGATGCATATGCATCATTACGACAGCAAAGATAATATCTGCATCATATTAACATGCATTTTCTTAATTACTAGACATTAATCCTGATTACTAAGCAACATGTACCTTCTCTTCATAGATCTTTTTGATCATGGCCATTGCAAGAGCAACCTGTTCTTTCTCCCCAGTGATGACGATCTCAGTTTTGTTAATGCTGGGTGGTGGGATGTTAATGCGGGCTCCAGTTTCCTGCATCATCTCTCCCACTACCTTGTTGTAGGCACCAGTAATAAAGGGGTGGTACACTTTATCGATGTTCAGTCTCTCCACTGCACGTTTGTCCTGCAAAGAGAGACTGATTAATGTACAAATCAAGATCAAGCAAAAAAAAAATAATTTTCTAGCCATCAGAAAGACTCAAATTTCTCAAAGACTCAAACCTATATAAATAAATCAAGTAGATCAAAGTGTAGCTGTCTACCTGCTCAGCAGAAATGAGAAGGATCTCATGCTTGGCCTTCTCCAAGCCTTCCTTGGTGCCAGAGATCTTGATGAGATTGCTGGGGTCTTCTGGTCTCGGGATCTGGATCTTGGTGGCAGTCTTGAGCTCAAGCTCCTGCAGCTTCTCCCCGTTTTTGCCAATGACAAAACGATGATGTTCCTTGGGGATGGCCACATTAGCTGAAGCCTGTGACATAAGAGCAGATTAAGACATGCAGATATGACGGAGTGTTATACGCGAGGTCTAGAAAACCGTTTCAAAACCTTAAATCTTGTCCATTTCTAGTCCAACCTAAAACATTTCTAAAGACTAGAAAGAAATGTTGCAGGTAGTGAATATGATGAGCGGATCATAATTTTCAAATAAAAAGACATTTCAATAATAGTTCTTTGGAAGGTGAAAGGTGTGACAGTTTACTGGGGCTAACTATAGTGATAACTGAACTTTAGTAGTCATTGTAATAACTGTACATTTTCTACCACACTGTTCTTTTTTTTTTTTAATTCAGAAAAAAACATTTCTAAACATAATGCACACCTGAGTCTGCAGTCGGGACACAATCTCCTTTCGGGCCTTCATAACAGCATCCAGTTTCCCAGACACCATGATGGAAAGACCCTGGTCCTTAGCCATGGAGAGTTCCAGATGTGCACCAGTCTTGTGCATGATGTCAACGCACACTTTAGCCTGGTCTCCCTCTCCAAACTGGTTCATGTCCTTGTACTTGCGCTCCTCCAGAGGCACATGGAACACCTGGGAGACAGGGTTTCGAGCAAAGTTATTTCAGACAACTTTATCATAATTATTCCGTTTGTGCACTTAGACTAAGCAGTCCATCACTGCAAAGCAATGCCCCCTTAAGAGCATGAAACCCATTCATACCTGGGTGATAATGGAGGACTTGAGTGGCCTGATTTTCGATGTCCAGGCATTTCCAGCCTCCACTGCTCCCTCGGGTGAAGCAGCCTTTTCAGGTAGAGGGGGAAAGGCATCCTTGTAGGTAGGGAGGTTGTCCTCATCTACTGCCTCACTGGATCCTGCCACAGCAGCTTCAAATTGAGACAAAATTAAACCAAAATCACAATCATGTCCAATACATTTTTATTTCTTAATTTCATTATCCAACTGGTCTGGGAAGACTGCTTCTGGTTCTTACCTCCACCCTGCTCTGGCAGGAGGCCACTGCGGTGCTCATTAAAGCGTTCCTGCGTAAGTACGGCGACTGAGCTCATGGTCGAAATCCCACGTTTACACGGAGTCCGAGTGTGCCACTACAAGAGGAGAGTTTATCTGATTATCAAAACCCTACCATAATAGAAATATTGGTAGAAAAAAAAACACAATACATGCACACAAAAGCCAAAGCTGTATGTTCTTGTCTGTTAACATGGACTTTGTCATTTCCTGGGTTGATAAATTACTGATACCAATTTAAGATACGCAAAGTTATGTAGCTGTAGAAAACGCAAATGTATAATAATAAATATACTTTGAAGTATGATGTTTGTACATTCAAGCCCAACAACTAAAACCTCCCATAAAGGATGAAGATAAACACCTTCTGACACACAGGGACAAAGCTGGCCTTCTGTTAGCCAAGTGAAGGGCTAATTCTAAGCCTAGGCACTAGCCATATGAGCTGTAAGAGGATTTCCACCATAACCCATATTGCTGCACTCACATTTTAGTAACCCGCATGTCAGCAATCAGGGCGGTTATATAAAGCATGTGCGCATAATGGAAAACAGACACGCCTTTTCTGTAAAAACAACTTGTTGGGACACAACTTCTTAAAGTTATATTCTGAATTTAAGTATCACTACTAAGGGTGCAAAAATGAAATTCTGGCTTGTCAAAATGTAATCTACATGCTTAACTTGAGGGTTAAAAGAAATCAATTTAAAGGAACCACAAGATCACGTGACACGACATGCCCTAAAGCTCCTCACAATAAGGACACTTATGACGCACTGCGTTTGCCATGCAAACACTTTGGAAAGTCTGCTTTGACATACTGTGCATACTCTTTAGCTCACGTTTATATTCTTCACACAGAAACGAGACTGTTTTCACATGCTCCTTGAAGGGGCCTCTTCCTTTGCAGGCCTCGTGAAATATCAAGTCCACAAGCAGAGCACTGTGAACACACTTAACCCTTGAAACAAGGTCGTCACACTAGTAGCTCAACACAGAGGGCCACATAACGTATTCCTGTTTCCCTAAACCTGCTCATAATAAAAAGGCCATCGTCATCAGGTATTAAAACAAGCCTTTTGAAACAACCAGATATAAACTGTGACGTTACAGTGATGCGTTACAGTGTGACTCGGATTCCACACCTCAACGAATATTTGGATGGCCAATCTACTAGACAGGATTCCTTACCACAATGGCATTCTAGTCTTAATTGCATGACGTACTTCAGTTGTAGTCATGCAATTAATATAAAAAAATAAATAAATAAATAAAAAAAAAAAAGAAAGAAATACTATTCAACTGAAGCTGCCTCAATCACTGCTCAGGACAATCCTGTGTCAACCAGATAAGGAAGTTCTCACAGCCACATCAGATTTTTTTTGTTGTTGTTGTTGAGTCACAAGTAACCCTCATCTTACCAGGTGGGGATAAACAGAGTGGAAAAATAATGAACTAAAGCAGAATGCACTTCCGGTTAAAATGCAGATGGCTTAAAAAAGCTCTGATCTTACCAGCTAAATGGTCAGTTGCCAGATAATCCGTCCTGTAAAGCTGTCTGTTCGTGTCAGCCTGCCAGCTTTAGCCTGGAACGTAAAGGCAAACCGATCGTCATCACACACTCGCACAGGCAGACCACTCTTCAAGAAGTTGTACATCATAGTCAAATGTTGTTTCCCCCCTCTTTATGCAGCCCAGATCCTAGCCAGAAACAGAGCTCATTTAACTGAAACGCAAAGCTGAACAGAAAACCCTTGAAACACATGACGGCACAGAAAACTCTCTTGGTTAATAATCACACAGACGGGATCGTATTTATCTTCAAGAAAGATTTTCCCCAGGAAGAGATAAAGCACTGGGACTACAATGTGACTTAGGAGAGTAGACTTACACTTCTAAGTGTCACTTTAACATTAGTGTTACTGTATCTGTGCTTCTTTAAGAGGATATCCTCTCCTGTCATTAGTGTAAAGAGCCTTTATGGTGTTCAGACATTTGAGAAATACACAAGAGGGAATAGGATGTGTTGGATATGGATGTCTTGGGATGGAGTTAACTGAATAATAATAATAAATAATAACAATAATAATCCGGTAAAAAAATAAATAAATCTGCGATTTATTTAGGAATTTCAGACAAACGAGTAATAATGTGGATTAAAAAGCTCAAGATAGATATATATATATATATATATATATATATATATACACACACACACACAC
>JANCOA010000019.1:11448180-11459796 GCA_024363135.1 Leptodoras oyakawai | reverse complement strand
TGTATGAGCCCTACGATGGATTAGCGCCCTGTCTGGGGTTGGTTCCTGCCCTTGCGCTCAGAGTTGCCGACTGGGCACCGGCTCCCCTGTGACCCCGTAACTGGGAATAAGCAGTATAGAAAATGACTGACTGAATTAGACACAAACATAAAGTAATTGTTAGCTTTCATAACAGATAAACAAATTGGATGGTATGATGGTGTGTCATGGCTTTTCCATAAGATTATGCAGCCTTAGTTTGGCTCATGATTCCATTCTTGGAGTGACGTCTTTATCTCCAGATGCCCCCTGCACTCTCTTGCACACAGTTTCTAGGCCAGCTGAGTTTCTGCCATCCGGTACAATTGCTGGAACAAATTAGACGCAGCACTTAGAAATAAATTAAAGACTGCCGCTGGAAAAGCCAGCAGCTTGTTCTTGATTGCTCCCCCTGAGCTGGATCATAATTTTGGCCGACTCTCATTCTGAGATTGTTCAAGCATGTCGAAGCATAACAGATCAGCTCTTTGACCAGACCCCAGCGCTGGCTGCCTCTTGGCTTATGGCTTAGACCTCAAAGCAGCGTGGGGGATGGATTCATTTAATATTTAGATTGTGATTATAGAGTAATTATCTGAGATGCCTTATGGCCAAATGAAGTTTAAACATCTGATTTAAAGGTGATATAGGGTTGGCATGTCATGCCTCAGTATTAGAAATGCTTCCTCCCATCTTGCCAGACATTTGAATAAATTTGACTCGGAGTTCCTTTCTCTTTTTCCCTTTCAAAGTGCTTTGATGTCGACAGCCAGCTTGTAGTGTAGTGTAGTGTGTATGTATATGTATGTTTTGTGTGTCTCAATGCTCATTCATTCCAACCTCTGTGTGCCCAGACCTAGTTCAAGTACTCTTAAGCTCTTCCCCATGATTTTTGCGAACTTCTTTGTTTTTTCTTCTGGTGAGCTCTTTTACTGCATCCGTCCTCCGTGGGATCCTCTTGCTTCAGGCATCGTGCTGGGATTGTGCTATTACCAGTGTACATGCCAGTAAAGATTTTACATAAAATCTGGCCTTTTATCCTGTCCTTTGGTCTGATAATATTTCCTGGCATTATGCGAACAAAACCAGTGTTTTGATGTGTAACATTTACAAAGAAGGAAGAAAAAGACATTTGAGTAAGCCAGGTAATGAATAAAACAGGACAGGACATGCTGTTGTTGGAAAGCAATAAATGTGTAGGTGTGATGCGCCTTGACATGAAGCAGAGGTACTGTTCCCATTCATCCCAAAAAGTTTATACTATAGCAGTTTGCCAACCGTTGCATTTTGTTTTACATTTATTATTAGGTTGCATGCCAATTTATACCATTTATTCTTGCGTTTAGTTTCTTATGATATAAAAGCTGTAAACAGTCATTACCATGCCATGTATAGGTTTGTCTTTCTTTCTTTGACCAGTCAGAATTAAGAATTTAAACAGCACTGTTGTATAAGCTGTATAAGAGCGGTATGCCATTTCCTACCTGCATGACAAATATCTGGGAAGGTGAAAGTTAACACAAAGGGCAGGATGCTTAGACTATTGCATCACACTGGAGCTCGGTTGACTTTCTCATTTGCACAGTTTACCTTACCCCAGTCCTGTCCGTCAATTCTCTTATTTCTCAGTTATGTCTGGGCAGAAAACTGAATTATGGGATTTTCATCTCCAAGAATGATCCCTTTGTCCAAAGAAGTTTTCAATGAAAAGCTTTTTTCAGACAAACCACATTTGCACCAGCTCCGAAAAACATCTACAGTAATGTGATTCATGCTGAATATTGCACTGTCCTATAACAGATTCAGGATCTTCTATGCATGAAAGGCATTCAACATTTAAATGCTGAATAATATCACAGAGGTGTTATTGTTCAGTTGAGAAAATTGGACTGGACTATTTTTAGAGGATAGGTCTTATCAGGTTTGCTATAATGGTATCCCATCATACCACTAACAAAAGTATCTCCTGCTTATAAAATGCTCAACCTAATCTCAAGTGTTGTATTAATGTGATTCTGTTTACGTCCAAATTTGTAGCTGAAATCTATTTTTACGTCTTAAACCCATGACTCCGTCCATGTGCTTTGTGTTAGAGAAACCACAGGGCCCTGTTAACTTTAATTTGTTTACATTAAAGCCCTTGATTAACTAGGTGTGTTGGGTTATATTTATTTGTGTAAATAGATGGGTGGATCAGACATGTTAGTTTGTTTTGTATGGAAGCATGAACATTGCTTTATTGAGGATTGGATCATTTATTTCACTGCTTTCCCATTATATGACCTTGTTCAGATGAACTTTACAGACAGGACAGCCTTGGAATAAGGTATTACTCTCAACCTGTTTGCTGTAGTAGGTCAGAGGCAAGGAGTGTAGAGCATGAGGGAGGGTGGAGGTAATCGCTTGGCTCAGCTGGTGTGAAACCATGAGCTCTTGGATATTTCACTCACTTCCAACAACAGCAAACACTAAAAGATAGTCTTCCATTTAGTTAGAGGTCATTTCTATTCCGGGGAATGCAGTATGCTTTTTGAAATGCTGTTAAATATTTTTTTAATTGGGTTTGCCTTGCGAGCCACGTGCAGTACATGTGCACTTTTATAGTTAATGATTTACAGACGGGGCTTTTTATCGTTCACCGCGTTAACCTATTAATTTTTAGGTGCTGGCTAGTTCTAAATTAAGGAAGATTCTGGGCTCAGATCCAAGGGCTGCCCTGACTTAACCCTCGACTTCTCAGCTGCATGCTTTGCAGCCTGTGTGCTGTTTTAGCTGTAAGACTCATCTTTGGGTGTTGGCTAGTTCTAAGCTAATACACTAGGAAGTTCAAAGAACAGGTAAATGCAGTGAACGTTACGTCATGTTTGTGATTCATTAACGTTTCCGGTGTCCACTTTGAATAAACAAAAGCCTAACTTTGATAAACCTGTCTTTGATTTTCTTCAGAGTAAAAGGTCACAGAAGTATGGACAGTGAAACGTTTCTGCATTGATAGCTGATGCTCATTTTCATAGCAGTATACCCAGTAATAAGGCAATAAGATGCTAAATATAGTGGATTAATAAGGAATATTTGGCAAATTCCTCCTTTGGCTTAAGGTGTTACGGGTGTGGCCAGGTGCGTTTGCACAGCCTGAGCCACTGGCTGTTCAACCAGGTTTTAAGAGTGTGAGAAAAGAAACTGCACTGCAGTCAGAATGTTACGACATGCCTCAACACGACTTTGCCCTCTCGCAGAGTGGAATTCTCCCACTGGCTTTCTCAGTCAAACCCAGGTGCCATTTCATTCCCCACACATGGCGCATTAGTTAAACTTACACACGTAGGTCCCACACATACTTCCCGTCCAAACCCCGCCCTACACCAGGTTAGAGCTTGTCTCTAGTATTCCTTCAGCTGTGCTTTTTCACTGACAGCTTTCCTCCTGTGTGTGTGTGTCCAAGATGATCTCTTAAACACACACACACACACACACACACACACACACACACACACACACAGTCAACTAGTTCGACAGGATTTTGGAGTCATCATTGTTTATACGATACGTGTATGTAAATGCAAGTTAAAATGGCCATGCTTTGTTGAGTTAGAAGAAATGGGTGTTAATCCTAAATGGAGGTGTGAGTGGCAAAGCTCTTGGGACTGACCTTTCAAGCATGCTGGCTACGAAATGACAAAGCTGTTGATTTTATTAGACCAGACACGTTACAGACATGTTACACCGAGTTGCTTGTTTGTTTTTTTTCTTCCATAAAGTAGCTGGTCTGTATTTACAGGGAGAATGTGCATTCTGTGTATTTTATAAAACATAAAACGTAAACAATAGGGGTTAATTGAGTTCTGTACAGAGAGCATGGTGATCACATGATTGCATTATTTTGTGGAGAGCCAGAATAATTAGCGCCACATAAATCCATATTAAAGGTTATACATTTACACACCCATGGTATAGCCTTTATAATCGCCCCAGTAACTTTCAAGTGATACTGGTCCCATGCTGCTGTGAGCTACGGTGTCTGAGATAGAGGCAGAAGAGTACAGACATTTTAGCTGACTTTGGAGTTTCTGGTTAAAATTGCACAGGTCACTTTTGTGGAATACCATGAAAGTAACTGCCTCCTGACCTGTAGGTTTGGGGTTCGAATCCTGAGCTGGGTCACAGCAACAGAAAACTGATCATAAATTATGTTGGACGCTTGTATTGGGGCAGGGGTGGCTCAGTGGTTAAGATATTGGACTACTGACCGGAAGTCAAGAGTTCAAATCCCAGCACCACCAAGCTGCCACTGTTGGGCCCCTGAGCAAGGCCCTTAACCTTCAACTGCTCAGCTGTATAAATATGATGAATGTAAGTCACTCTGGATAAGGGTGTCTGCCAAATGCCATAAATGTAAATGACACCGTAGGCTGCAGCTCAGCTGCATAGTTTATAATGTTTCAGTTTATCATTTTAAAAGTTAAGAGACTTTTAAATGTTTTGTAGTGTTTATTATTTAGTAAAAGGAGACTTTTCAGTCATAATTATTATTCAGTAAACTTTAGATTAAAATTGAAAGCAGTGGCTAGCACATTTCACTTGGCATAGGAGGTAATTCTGTTAACACTGGAAGTAAACCGAGTATTCAGCTGACTAGGGAGAGGTTGAATAGCGATAGCCCTTACTTTCTCATAATGACTCTGGCATAATTTATGAGGATTGCACCTTGGCAAGAAGGCAACAACTTTTGGTAAGGCGTCTATTTCGTTGTGATCTAGCATTGCCTGTAAAATAATCCCATCTGACCCTGGCTATCCCTGAGGTTTTTTTGGGGGGCTTGATATGTTTTAAATGCAGTTTGACTGTATGCTGTTCTAGCAATAAAGTTATGATGTTTGCACTGCATTGCATTTTGGTCTGTCTTGTCAGAGTTTCCACTTGACTGTATCCGTCATCTGTGAAAATAATTAAGCTTAAAAATTTTATTAATTAATTAATAAAAATTTTTTTTATATATATATAATGTGTGTGTGTGTACAACTTCTACCAGCAGTCAGACTGAGGCTCAGCCAGTGTGTGTAACGCTGTAGGATTTGGAAATGAGTACTATATTTACGTGCGTCACAATACCACGATACACATTTAGTTTAAACAACACGTGCAAGCCTGTATATCCAATTAAAACTTTTGTGAAAGTCAATAGAGCTTTAGGGGCAATGGTTTTTTTTTTTTCTCTAGTGGACAAGAAAAGTAAAAACAGCTGGCAGCTGTAGTGAAGCATCCAATTAATCCTCCTTGTCCCTTAGGCAACGAGAAATAAAAAAAAAAAAAAAAAAAAAAGCCAGACATGTAATCATCTTGTCCAGGGATACTGATTTGTCTACTCCTTCAGCTACATAATGTGCATAAGTGTTCGTACTGCTTTCGTTCTTCCAATTTGTAGCTATATTTCATATCATAAAGCTGCTGGAGAGAATCTAAGGAACTAGTGGAAGGACATGGTCATCATGATCAAAAACTTCATGTGAGGACATCCTTGTGGAAAGGATGGGTTATGGAGCAGTGCATTGCTAGTCGAGAGCTGTGTCTTTTGAGTAATAACAGTTTGAGTAGAGGTATGTGTGTGTTTCTGTAAAAACTAAGCAATAAAAGGTTGAAATTAACCATTTTTTTTATTGTTAATTGCCTGCAGAAGTGCAACTACGAATGAAATGACTTCTACAAAAATGTCTGCATGTTTAAAAGGATGAAAAAAAGGATAAAAGGGCAGACTGCTTCTTCTCGGTAATGCACTCTGAGCCTGAGTCTGTCCAGTGAAGCTCTTTCAGAAGTGAAGCTCTTTTTAAAACTGGGGTTTTGGTCAGCATGGGTGTTAATCACACTGCTGATGTTGCTCTTCAGCTTAGGTTACACTCATTTATTGAAAAAGCACGTTATCACACAAGCATGTGTTCATGAGCTTTACAGGCCCTTACTAGGGGTAGACCATAAATTCTATTTATGAGAAAAATGCAAGGGGCACCTCGTTGGGTAGGTGGAACATGTGGTAGATGACAGCGCAGGGATCAACTAGAGGGCAGCTGTAGATTTAACGCACATGTTAATTATACGTTATCGGAAGAGGAGTGTCCAAAGGGGAACCACAATGGCAGAATGAAGAGGATTAAATTACACAATAGATCCTTATTCATGAGAAACAAATCAATCATGTGCACAAATCATGTCTCTGACTGTAAGACTGTCTGACTGTAAGTTCCCATAGTCATTAGGGAAGTCTTGATCATAGACGAGGTTTTTCTTGTTTGTCGTTTTCTTTTAAGTTGCTAAAATAATGTAGTTTTTCAGCATTTAAGCCTTAAAGTCCCAGCTCTACATTTCTCTTTGGAACTTTTAGTTTCACTGTATTGCTGACTAATCTTTAGTAGTTACTGAATAATATGTTTAAAATGAAACACTGATAATAAATATTACACTGATAATACCCTGACAGGTTAAAGGGTTAAAACAAATCCAAACCCTGCCCAATGCATTGGTTTTAAAAATACCCTGAGCATTGCAAACAGATGTCTTGCTGTGTAATTTTCTCAAAACGTCGTCGACTAGCATCCAAAACCCAAACTGCAGCGTGTTCTCGCTACATAGCAATTAGTCCTTCATTTTGCAAAAGCAAAGCCCAGGGCATTTCAAAAGCAAGCGTGCTTCAGTAGGTTTTTTTTTTACATTTTTTATTTTTTATTCCTTTTGTTGGAAATGGAGCCATTTCATACCCGCCTGCCGAATTTTTCCCAGCGTTTTATTTCAGGGCAATTTCTCTTCCCCAGTTACCTCTGCAGCAAGCTATTCATAAAACCTGTTCATGTTTGTCACTGACCCCCAACAACCTCGGTGCCACAGACCCTGTCAATCCCCATAATCCCCTACTCAGACAGACAGACAGACATAGACCAGAGTATTTAGAGTATCTCAAGTCAGTACTTTGGTTTGGTGTGTTAATATCTAGTCTTGTCCCAGTAGATGTACCGCATGCGTACATACTCAATGTTGTCCACGTTCATAGTACAAAATTAATGCAATCTGTATATTTCATTCAGAAAACGGGTAAAGGGCAATGTTGGGCTTTGTACATTTGTTTAAATACAGTACTATAATTTTATACAGTAAACTGTCATAAAAGAGTTATTATTGAAACTTACATTTTAAGGAACTCTGAAACTGCCCAATTGTGAAGATCTAATGACATTTATAGTTTGTCATTATTCACAAAGTTGTCTTTCTTTCTGCCCCCTCTCTCTCTCTCTTTCTCTCTCTGTGTACAGGCTAAAGCAGATGGACAGACCCTTCTGAACAACGTGTGTCGCAGGATCAATCTGATTGAAAGCGATTACTTTGGTCTGGAGTTCCAGAATGTGCAAATGAACTGGGTAGGTGGTGACATGCTGAACAATGCCCCAGTATGCTTGCTGACCGAGAACGAGTATCCAAAACCTCCACAGCTCCAGGTTTATAAGTCTGTGTGTGTATGCCTTTGGGCTTCAGGGGTTTGGTGGTCTCTCTCCATTATAGCTGCAAAGCTGTCTGGCTCTAAATGAAACAAGTTGAAGAAGTTGATGTATTTTTAAATAAATCAAAAATAGACAGAACTAGGAGGCTACATGAGCTGCCAAGGCAGGGCTAAGAACACATGTGAAGGAGGTATGATCGGTTGCTAGCAGAAATTGAAAGAGGCATAAAATATTCCAGGTGGTTTACAAGATCATCTGGGGATTTTTTTTTTCTCCCCCAGTGTTTCCACATACCGTCATGATTCTGAACTGTTATCTGTGAAATGTTAAATAACCCGCCCAGTATAAACTGTTCTACCATTACCTAGGTCTAGCTCCTGCGGATGTGGACATGCATCCCGACACCTGCCAAACACTCAGCATTCCCACGAAAGCACCATAGATCCACAAAGAGCACAGTTAGCTCAGGGCGGGTGTCTGAGAATATAAAAGCATACAACTCTTACCCGTAATCTCCCTATTTTTTGCATTGTGACACAAATATGCATTAATGCAGAAGTATAAACCAGGCCTTGGGGTGTTTAAAAATCCCAGCTTTGTTCCTTTGTGATGTCTATAATCAGTCAGTATATTTGTTGTAATCCTCTACGAAAAAAATGGCAACTGCATGTACTATCTAGGTACCAGAACTATTGCATCTTTAGTGAAATACTTTTCAAAATAGTGAAATTGGGGTTATATCTGCTATCTGGGCGAGAGCAGATCTCTGTGGAGGAAAGGTGTGGCAATGAGCAGTGCATTCCTGTTACAATCAGTCCCAGATGTGTGTGATAAAGGAGGATCTTGTAGAACAACTATCTCATGCTCAGCAGTACTGCAAACATTTTAGCACTGAAACGTGCTTTTATTAATATAACAGGATGGTATAATCTCCTTAAATGTTTAGTGACTGTTTCAGATAGTTCTGGTACAAGGTACAAGCGCTGACATTTTGATGAACTGTGTTCATCTCAGTCTGAAATGTTTATCTGACCTCGGGGTGATGTGTCTCTTTTTTCTGTTTTGAAAAACTGTTTCCAAAATCCAGAAAATTCCTGAGTAAAGAATCTCTAGAGTGTGGAATGACCTTGCTGAGAGAACAATGTACGTAAAGCTGTTGCTCTGCTTTTGCTTGTAGGTTTGGCTGGAGCCCACCAAGCTCATAGTGAAACAAGTGCGACGTAAGTACACACTCCGGTTTGGGGTTATATGTAGTGCATTTTGGGAAGATATGTGAACATTGATGCGATTGTGTTTGTTGTGTTTCAGGACCAATGAACACACTCTTTCGGTTGTCCGTGAAGTTCTTCCCACCCGATCCTGGCCAGCTGCAGGAGGAATTCACCAGGTATGAAAGAGGATAAAAGAATAAAGGGCTGAGTTTTACTGCTGTAGATATTTACGTGCCTAACCAGGGACATATCGCACTAGAATATCAAGATTTACATCAAACATGTAAAGTATTATATTATTTAAATAATAATAAAATAATACAAATCTTTCAAAAATACTATCTTATATATATTTTAGATATAGATATATTTGATTATCAAAACAGTTGTGTGTGTGTGTGCGCGTGTGTGTTTCCTGGTGCAGGTATCTGTTCTCACTGCAGATGAAGCGAGATTTAATGGAAGGCCAATTGCACTGTACAGAAAACACAGCGGCTCTGCTGGCCTCTCACCTTGTCCAGTGTAGGTCCACTGTTCAGTATGCACAATGACCAATGATTATATTCAATTTAGTCTCTTTTATTGCATAATTCCATGACCCCTTACCTTTGTATGTATTCATTCATTCATTTAGTATATTTCTTGTTACAAATGGCACTTTATAATCTTGTGTATTTATTTCATACATTACATTTACACTACCACTGTTTCTTTAGTTAAACAGACTTAATTGTTTAGGTCTTATTCAATGTAAAATTTGTTTGGGGCTTTTTCAAAGTAAAATGATTACTTTTGGTTTGTTTACCATAATTAAACAAACAAAATAAAAATCCCAAACACTTCCAGAGAGATGTGTTTGGGGTATCGTGGTACAGCCAGACCCAAGTTCACTTTGTGAGTAATGTGGTCTGACCCATGCACCACTGGGGATTGTTTCCAGTCATTGCATTCTAAAGGACATATACTTTGTGTTACTGTTGAAACCACAGGGCCAGCCTTTAACAAATCAGCATTGACCACCGTGTGATGTATCTTGTACTGAAACTCACCAGTACGTAAAGAACAGAGACCTTCCCCCGTGTGAGCGTGGCGCCACTCTAAGCCATGTCGGTAAATGCAGATTGCAGGTTTTGCAAAGTGAATTTAAGGATACACAGAACATTACGCCTCTCTGCGTTTATTGCTTCATCTAGCTCTAGAACTGCGTTTAAAAACAACTGCTTTGTTTCACAGTCATTACACTCTGCCACCCTACTGGTCAGTGATGGGTCCGCCTCTCAGAGTGGCCCAGCATTTCATCTTGAGAAGAGCATTTCAGACTATGTCCCAGCAACTGAGCTGGGAGCATTAGACTGGCAGAGCCAGTGTGGGTCTAAATAACATTTTATTCATTGATCAGAAATATGGAGAATTAATGATAAATTAACGAGCCATCACAGCATTCATGGAAACCAAGCATGGCGAGAACCAAATGATGAAATGCAGGCTTCTAACATGCATGCCTTTAAACAGTCATAATGAGTGGGGTGCCAGGAGCTTTGTTAAGTAAAAGAATAAAACACTGGAATATGCTGTTGAATATGCAGGAAAATGATCAGTGACTAAATGAGGTGGTGCGGTGCTGTATTCCCTTTTACTGGAGCTGTTTTTAGCCATTTTAAACAATTTAATTTTTTTTTAAATACATTTTTTTTTTCTATGAAGGAAATGTGATTATCTTTTATACGTTTAGTTACTTTTAATGTCATGTAAGGTCAGTGAAGTTAGTTCCTGTTATTACTTATGTTATAGCAACTATAAACAGCCTTTATCTATCTATCTATCTATCTATCTATCTATCTATCTATCTATCTATCTCTTGAAGTTCTGTTTTGTCCTTCAGCCCTTCCAGAGAACACAAATTATCTCTGTCATCCAGAATGGCCAGGCCAGTTTAGGAAGCTTTGATTTTATGAGATGATGTCTCATCTAGCTTGCCCACTGTGGAACCTGCTTCTCCCCATGGTTGAATCACTATCCGGTGTTTAGCTGATAACCCAGCTCTGGAATGTTGATTTCATAAACAACTCTATGTACGAGTCTCTGGGCACTCCAGAACTGTACGAGTCCTAATCATCACATAAACATGATGTAAGATTTTCTAATAAAGCTAATTTTCCTTCCAAAACATGCTTCTATTGCAAACATATATATTGTATATTTAGATATTTATATGTTTCTAGCAAAGGAGATGTGGGCGAAATGCATTTCCTCCTCAGCTACTGGCAAAACTTTTCCAAGCTCTAGCACTCCAGCAAAGCCTGTCGGTATTTATATACTACCGACCCAAAATAAATACCTGGTTTTAAAAGAGTCCAGGTCCTTCATGTGTGTGTTTTCTTTTGTGTGGCTTTGTTGCAGGACTGCTCGCTGAAGGAAATGGTTTGACAATTGCAGAACAGCATCTTTCTTTGCAGTTGAGGGAAATATGGTCGCTTTATTTTGGACAAACTGGTATTTTTAATATGTGGTACTGGGTTAGGTGCCAAAAAAAAAGGGTTATGGCGGCAGCACAAGGAGAGCAGGAAACCTCGTGGCGTTATAGACCTTTGCCTCGTTTCCCCCCCATAGTTTTATTTTCATTGCATTATTTTTGTTTTTCGGATTAACTCCTGGTAGAATAGAGATTTGAGTCCTGGTAGAAAAGTAGGTTCGATATTTGTCAGATTGTGCTGTAGATTTTATTGGTCTTTTTCTATTTTCTCTCTCATCTGTCTTTGGTGTTTTTCTCTGTCTTAGCTGAGATTGGAGACTATGACGATGTTGCAGACAGGGAGTATCTGAAGCTTACGAAGCTGCTTCCATACCAGCAGCACTTGCAGGAGAAGATCATGGAGCTCCATCGCAGACACGTGTAAGACCATTAC
>JANCOA010000019.1:11327558-11340180 GCA_024363135.1 Leptodoras oyakawai | reverse complement strand
ATATATTTAAGTATAGTATTTGGTCCTTTTCTGACATACAGTTTTTCTATATTGTCTATATTGCTGTTTTCGCAAATATCTATTGTCAAGAAGCATTGTGCAGTAAATCTGAATGGAAATGTAAAATGTGGCTTAAATCTCATTGGAAAAGTCTGATTTCATGCATTTATATCTATTTAGACTACACAAAATCCTTACTGCTTATATTGGCTATGCCAGAAAAATGGATCTCAGCTTCCTGTTTGATCAAAGCTTTGTTGTTTGTTATCTACTAACAGTGTTTGTACCTCCTCTCACTTTATATCTCACTCACACATACACTCCCATTCTCACTCTCTCTGCTGGATTTATTAATATGGTTATGCTCTTAAAGGCTAATCACAGCCTGTAGTGATGGATTAAAAATCCCTCAGTCGCTTCCCTCTTCAAACACCCTTCCAAGGTTGCTGCAATAAAACTGATCCCTCAAGGAATGTGGGTGTCTGTGAGACATGCACAGTTATTTCATCATCTTCTGCCATCTTGTCATGTATTAAATACTTACCACATACAGTGTTAATTATTTGTGATAATCTGTGTAATAGTTTCCCTACAGACTGCTGCTCTGCTACTCATGCACCATATGAACGCTAACACATGTTCCAATACCCATGACTGCACTGCACATGATGTTCTATGATGACTTACATGGTTTCTGAATCAGGTACGCAGACAGAGCCAAGCAGATCCGCTGTAACGCTGTCATTAATGAGGATCCCAACAACCGGCTGGTGCGTGATCTGAAGGACGAGGTGTCACGTCTGAAAGAGCTCCTCTACGCCCAAGGCTTGGGTGACATCATTGAAAGTAAGGCTTTCTACTCTTTCTTCTTGACCCAACTTATTAACATTTATGTCTTTATAGAAAAGATGGATGTGTAAAGTTGGTTCAGTGAAATATTACCCCAATTTTTACATTAGGTGTTCATTGTTTAAATTACAAGGTTAATGTAGCAAACAAGTAACTTAAGTTTAAATATCCCAAACAACTTTCAGTCTACTACTCAGTTAGTCAGTCAGTGGCTTACTCACACACACATTCACTTACTCAGTCAGTTGCTCACTCACCCACACATTCACTTACACTGTCAGTCAGTCAGTTGCTCACTCACACATACATTCACTTACTCTGTCAGTCAGTCACTCACTCACTCAAACACACATTCACTTACTCTGTCAGTCAGTCACTCACTCACTCACACACACATTCACTTACTCTGTCAGTCAGTCAGTCACTCACTCACACACACATTCACTTACTCTGTCAGTCAGTCAGTCACTCACTCACACATTCACTTACTCTGTCAGTCACTCACTCACACACACACGCACACACACACACACACATTCACTTTCTCATTCAGTCAGTCAGTCAGTCAGTCACTCACTCACACACACATTCACTTACTCTGTCAGTCAGTCAGTCAGTCACTCACACACATTCACTTACTCTGTCAGTCACTCACTCACACACACACACACACACACACACACACACACACACACACACACACACACACACACACACACACACACACACACACATTCACTTACTCTGTCAGTCAGTCAGTCACTCACACATTCACTTACTCTGTCAGTCACTCACTCTCTCTCACACACACACACACACACACACACACACACACACACACACACATTCACTTACTCAGTCAGTCAGTCGGTCACTCACTCACTCACTCACTCACTCACTCACTCACTCACTCACTCATTTACTCTGTCTCCCCTTTCCTCTGCAGTCACTCCTCTCCTTACTTCTCCTCATTTCCCTTCTTGAAATCAGTCCTTCATATCTAAGGTCTTTCAGAAGTTGTGAAGTTTGAGATGCCTGTGTCTCTCTACCCTTGGGTTGCTTAAATGAGTCTCACGTTCTCCTTTCTCTTTTCTCTTTTCCCTCTCCTTATTTCATTTGATATTCTCTCCTTATTTATTCTTCTCACTCTGTTGTTTTCCGTTGTCGCTCTCTCCCTCAGCATATCGGGGTGCAGTTGATGACAATGCTGGTTTGGGTTTGAAATGTGTGTTTCGTTGGCTCTCCCTCTCCCTCTCTCTTTCTAGTTCCTGTGCTTTTAGCAGCTTTCCTGGATGTGGCACTAGTTTGCAGCACCAGGGGCCTTTCAGGGGGTTTTAAATGACAAAATGAACCAGTCACATAACCATTCTCATGCTACATCAGCTGAATGTTGGCTTGGTTTGGGATCAGTTAGTTTATGTAGCTGCATGTGTATGACTAGCAACCAGGCTGTCTGAGTCCATACACTTAAATGAGTAAGGCAATGTTCATGAAGATGGGGATGATACAATCATCCATTTTCATAATAGATTGGGTGACTAATGATATATCCGGTTGGTGCTAAATAAAGAGGAACAGTCACTTGGATATTTTTACTGAAAACTGTTATGTCTTCCCAAAGCTTTTTCAGTGGATTGAAGGTTAGAGAAAGTGCCCAGTCACATCACTGTGGCTGTGTGTCTATTTATCATCATATTGACTGACTCAGAGTTAAGACATTTATTCATTTTGCTGACTCAGCTCATTACTGCCATAGTAACACTACATTAGGGACTCACAGCAGATGAGGATCCGGTATCTCTAAACTATGCAGCAAAATATCACCCAAACCAGGGGTGTCAAACTGAATCCACAAAGGGCCAGTGTGGGTGCAGGTATTCTTTCCATCCAAGCAGAAGCTATGCAGTACTGGAAGTCAAGTGGTTCGTTGAATAAACAGAGGTGGAACGAGGTGTTGCTCCTGCTCGGTTGGAAGGAAGACTGGCACCCACTTGAATCCCTTTGTGGATTCAAACTGACACGCTCGAAAACAAGTCTACCTGACTGTCTGACTGTTCCACTTGAATCGGAGCCTGTTTGCTGGTTTGGCGTTTTATGCTAAAGCACAGCTGTCTGTTTGCTGTGTACTTGTACACTGGTGCTGCAGGGCTGGCTTTGTTCTCTCTCCGTTGTTTTCGTTTGTTGCTTCTCTTCTCTTTTTGGGCTTGCCATGCTGTGCAAGAAGATTGTAGTTCATTTTGGTCTCACTCATCCACTCATCTCTCCCTGATTACAGTTTGCAATTATAAAGATTCAAAATGTGTAGAATGTTATTGAACTGTGGAAAAGAAAATCCCACAATAATGTATGCTTTTAATATGAAATATTATCGAATAGGTGTTCGATACATAGATACACAGATACAAGCTTGTCTTGCTGAAGACTTGGGAGCGATTTATTATAGATGTGTGTTTGAGTGATAGCACATATCCTGTGAATTTTTTTTTGGCTGTCTTATGCAAGCTGCAGCTTCGGTTATGACTATACAACCTCCTTAGTTCCAGGTCTACAGCCTTATAGAATTCCATTAAAATTTGCTAAAGTACAGTTACATAAAATTTCTTGTTTGCAATATAGACATCCTGACAAACAACTAGCATAACTAGTATTGTGCTTAACCAATAACAATTATTTAATGGCGAATAAGAAAATAGTGCCATGGACTGTGATTGGGTATTGGAGCAGAGAATAAATGCACACTAGTCAGTGAACTATAGCCAGTTTTGTGACAATTTTTTTATGTATTTGGTTCAGTAGACTGAAATTCTTTCCTTAGTCTTAGTCTGGACTAATAGTCTTAGTCTGGTCAGTTGATGATCAGTTACTGGTCTAGATGATTATCATGGTAAGGGATAGTGAGAAAATCCATTTTATCAGTCTTCTTTAGCTCTGAATCATGCTTACAATGGGAAGATTAGACTTTAGATGATATTGGTTAAATAGCACTGTCAGCTGTTTATCTATTTTAACAGGTTTACTATTGGTTGAGATGGAAATTGTGGCTCAGAATTTTGTAGAAAATGACCAGTTATCTGTCTTTCATGATTTCTAGAATCTAGGCACTGTTTGTGGTCACATGATGTAATGTGAGGGTTGGATGAAGGGGTGGATGAGAGAAAGAGAAACAAACGACTTACAGAGAGTGATTATCTAGAAACCTAACAAAATTCCACGCTCACATACAGATAGCACAGAATTCCAAGCTGTTATTTCCAAATGTTACTTTTTTAACACTAATCATGAGACCGTTCCTAGCCTTTTTTTGTGTACCTGCTCTTTTTAATAACTGACAGAATGCTCACTCCTTGTTTCCATAGCAGCACCACGAGAGCCGAGAACCCTTATTATGTAGCAGGTCACTAAAATAATACCCCCATAGTCATTTACTCTATGATACTTGACCATCACACTAATAGAACATCAGATAATACTGCAATAACATGCAGAATTATTCAGTATGCTAATGTGAGGATTATGACACATGGTACTTATTACTTTAGGTGGGGATGAGATGATGTTTCTCACACATGAGCTACGTAAATGCTGGCTCACAGCTCTAATGCAACCGGTTCCGCTCTTGTGTCGGATATGGATTTTATTCAGAGTGTAATGGAGCTAGTAATGGGGGTTTTATTAGAGCTAGTGGTGTGCCTAATGACAGTCGCTAGCTTTTAGAAGCAACATGAACCCTATATTAGAAGATGTAGCACATCCAGGAGGGGTGTTGTTGGCGTCTATGAGTCTTACTGTAAAGGAACAGGAAATATTGCTACGTGACTGGATTGAAAGGGATTATATAGCATAGTATGACCGAATAATCTGCAGGAATGCTTATATAATACTGAGGGACAGTGGACCTGTGTCCCAGTTGCAGTGCTTTGGCTGAAGCTTAATAGGACACACTACGCTTAGCACAGCAGGTGTACATTTGCTGCTTTATGCTTGTGCTGCTTTTTCTTTTTTTGGGCCGTGACTTGTAGAACTTCTCCCTCTTCTGGTGTTTCACTCTGATTCCTCGACTCACACATACCGGCGATTTTATATTTGGGCAGATTAATTTTAAGATACGTATATATATACATATATTTCTCTCTGTCCTCTTTTTCTACTTTTCCTTCTCTGGACTTTCCCTTTTCTGCCTGCTTTTCTCTCCATATCTCTCTGACCTCCCATCCCTCGCTAAATCCCCACCCCACCCCACCCGGCAACCCCCCTGCAGACTTTTCTGATTACAAGAACAATAACAATACTGGCCAAGCTGTCAATGAAAGGGGTGATCTCTCTGCAGTGACCAATGCCATGACAGGGATGAGTCCCTCCCCCTCTCTCTCCGCCCTGTCCAGTCGTGCTGGATCCATTAGCAGCCTACATGACCGCATCATGTGCAACCCTGGGAGTGAAGAGGCCATTGAGAGGCTCAAGGTGACTATGTGAATACAACACACCTATATATACAGTCATTTGGCTTCAGTTAAGTCCTGATAGTTTGGTATCTCCTTATACCCTTAAATATCCCATGCTCTGAAGTGCTACACCATACTTGAGTAGCTCCATACAAAGAGTGGCGAATATGACCCAAAATACCACCTGAATACATCTATCCTTATTTCTGGTCTTTTAAAGAATGATATAATATAACCTAACATTACTGAGTATTTACCTGAAATCTCTCATGATGCCAATCAATAGGAAACAGAGAAAATCATTGCTGAGCTCAATGAAACGTGGGAGGAGAAGCTTCGCCGTACCGAGGCCATCAGGATGGAAAGGTCAGTTCTTCAGATGGCATCATCCATTTTCCAGTCAATATTTTTGATATAGCACATTACAGAAATCCAGATGTAGACGTAGTTTCTTAATGAGCAAGATGAAGGTTAAAATAGCAAGGAACAGCAGCAAGGAAAAAAATCCCTGAAATGACAGGAAGCCTCGAGAGGAGCCAGACTCAAAAGGGAACCCATCCCCTACTGAGTGACACCAGAAAGTGTGATTATACCTAAATCATTGCTCTTCTACATATACAAGAAGAACTAAGTGTGTTTAGCTGAGCACAGATCCAGCACAGATTTTGGGCCACAGCAGCAGTTCTAAGGTACAAATCTACAGTTTCCAGATGAAATTATCCACAGGAGCAAGGGTGAGTCTTGGGCATAATGTGCTTTTGGGTATTTAAGTGGGACCATCCACAGCAGTGCAGAAAGCTTGCAAGTAGATCCATATTGTCATCTGTAGAGTCTGTATTATGAAACATAGCTGCACTTTCTGTTTTTCAGAGAGGCTCTGCTTGCTGAGATGGGCGTAGCCATGAGAGAAGATGGAGGCACTGTTGGCGTCTTTTCACCTAAAAAGGTATAAAGGGTCTCATGACATGAATGCCATGCTTTAATACAATACACATATAGATATTCACTGTAACACCCTTATGTTATTGATTTAGACAATTGAGTAACTAAATGATTCACCCATTCCCATTAATCCTTTTGAAGCCAGCAGAAAAGAGAAAACCTCAGGCCATCTTTATAGACTCTGTTGGCTTGTTCTCCCCCAATGAGGTTGGTTATAGAGTGCTACGGAAAGCCTGTGACTGATTCCTGAGTGTTAATTTTTTACTGAAACTGTCCTAGAGTTCCACCTTCCTTACTGTGGTATTGCAATATATTTAAATGCTTGTATGTCTAATATAATTCAACACTTAAACCTTAAAACTACAGCTTCAAATCATTTTGATGGTACACTGACTTGTAATAGGGAGAAGGGCACGTCTGCCCTTGCCCAGAACACTTGTTCTAGCACTACTCCAACAAGTAACCTAACAAGTGTAATTCATGTGCTATCAGAATAAGGATACATATAAGTTGCTGACTTGGAAGTTGCATATGAATATCCCTTCAAGGTTCCCCAAGAAGAAGGTGAGAAGGAATCTTGTGTCCGCCATTTTTAATTTCGCTAGGACAACAAAGCACTTGAACATAGCGTACTCATAATTCCGACTTCACCAGTAGGAAGTAGGATCTTCTGACTACCAAGTAAAGGCAGCATAAATCTCAGACTGGCTAAAAGAAATAAAATGATGCAAGACAAATCCTGAGCTGGCCTTCTTGCTGCCCGGGTGGGGCGGTCTGGGTCCTTTCTGTGTGGGGTCTGCATGTCTTCCCCGTGTCCGTGTGAGTTTACTCCCACAGTCCAAAGACATGCACGTTAGGTTCATTGGTGTCTATAATGTGGCCCTAGTGTGTGAGTGTGTGTTCGTGTGTGTGTGCCCTACAATGGATTGGCGCCCTGTCTAGGGTTGTTCCTGCCTTGCACCCTATGCTGCCGGCTAGGCACCGGAAAGTGAATGAATTAATTAATGAACTTATTAGCTGGCTTGCTATGTCTTGTGTTGTTGTACTTGCTGTGGCTGTGATACCAAAGTTGTCATCTCCCTAGATTTTGATCAGCCCATTTTTACAACAGAGGTTTAGGCACTAGCTAGACATCCTGCAGTGATGTTAATGAACTTGCTAGATAACACACTTTGACATTGGTACTGCAATACGAATCATATTTATGCCAAATCGTGTAATAATACTCTGCCTTGTCAGTCACTTCTAACATTTTCTTTGCTGGTTCGCAAGCAAAAAGACATATTCTCACCTAATGCAGCTTTCATTTATAGCATTAGTATTTTAATGGTACAGTGACTGTAATGGTGAAAAATTACTCAGAGATCTCAGTTTAAATGTATCCTTGTGTGATTTAACAAAATTTCTTTATGTTTGGGGTTGAACGTCTCAGTTTTTTTTTGCATGCACCTTTTTCTGTGTGCTGTTAACAGTGTTGGGGTTTTACTGAAGGAAAATAAACCACAGACTCAAATGATGTGCTTAAAAATGAAATCTGATTTTTGTCAGCTGTCCTGTAGTCAGCTCTCTAGCTAGCCATATGCTTAGCTAATAGTTCCATAGCGGTCTGCTGTTAATACTTAGATTAGTTGACTAGACTAGATTAGTTGAGTGTCACACAAAATATCAAAAACATATCAAGTGACATTTTCTCAATTGTACTGACAGCATTTATGTTGTTTATGGACAATACATATAAATGGACTGCAATACTGTCTGAAAGTTGCAAATGTATTCTACTTCGATTATGATTTTCATAAAACCATTCAACACTGTTTAAGAGTGTTTTACTACTGACTCATTGAAAGATGAGCGCTCTATGCCCCATACCCCTTTTCTACTTAATTTCAAGCTAATATTATTGTGTGTTATAGTACCTAATATTAATAATTAAAAGTTTTTTCTTGCATAATGTTTCAGACTCCTCATCTGGTGAATTTGAATGAAGATCCTCTGATGTCTGAGTGTCTGCTCTACTACATTAAAGATGGAATCACCAGGTTGGTGCAGTGTTCATGATGTTCTCCAAAATTTACATTTACTTTATGGCATTTAGCAGACGCTCTTATCTAGAGCCAATTTACGAAAGTGCTTATTCATTCATTTGGAATCGAAAGCTAGTGCTGGTCCCAAATTCAAGGCACTTTGAGCCATACAGTACCTAATACAAGCAATCACAAGTGTAAATTACAATTTATAACATCACATATGTGTTAACTGCCACAACTAAACTCCTTTATAATATTTTATATATATATATATATATATATATTTATAATATTGTTCTGTGTTTGCTCAGGGTGGGAAGAGAGGATGCTATGACAAGGCAAGACATTGTCCTCAGTGGACACTTCATAAAGGATGAGCACTGTACTTTCACTAGCAATTCTATGGGAGAAGGTAAACAATGTTTATTTATGCACTCAAGCATATAAATGATGCTTTACATACTTTATATATGTATATATACTTTGTAATAGGTATTACTGTGATTAAATGCTGCCATGTCTTAGAAGGGATTCTTTTCACTTTATCTGCTAACAGGCTAGTCATAGACATAATTCATGAAATATTGCCAGAATTTAGTATGTGCAATGTTATGAAATGGTGAAATGTTCAGAGTGATTAAGTGAACCTATGATATAGTAATGATATAGTTATGATATAGCCAAATAAACCAAATAAATATCCTACGCTTTCAAGCCAATGTAGCTTGTTGTTAGCTGACATCATTAAGGATCAGCTAATGTCAGTTGCTCCCATAACTTAGAAGTGTCTCACACTTAATATTTTGCATTGTTGTTAGAAAACCTATATACCACCATTCATCTTATATCATGCAGAAGGCGGAGCAATATAGCAACCAAGAAACTTCATAATGTAATCAGCTATCTAAATATGTATATCTATGGATAAGACTAATGCATAGGTACAGCTTTTCTTTAAGAAAATACTATACTGTCATGTTTATTGTTGTTTACTGTGAGTAAGAGGTCAGTGCAGAGACCTTTAGAAGAGCAGATGCTTACATTTAAAACGGGGCCCAAGGATCATGTAGAACACATCTTATCACTAAACACATGCTGTCCAAACTAGCAAAATGATCTGGAAACAAAGTAGCCTAAAATGTGACCTTCAGAATTAGACCCACTATATTGCCGGGTGCTACGACTGTACTGCATGATTTTCCAATGAAGTGTAATACTACAGATCTAAATATAATGTGACAACAAGCAAACAGGTGTGAGACGACCCGGCTGCTTTAAAATACAAATTAAAATGGGCCATCTCTTAAAATCGTGGAGTAACCGTCTCTGTATAAAGTGCACAAATAGCTCGATTGTTGTTTCACATTAGATATTAATATGGAATTTAATTTAAATTGGCAGTTATGGAGAGCAAGAAATGACTTACCTTTCATGGCTTCACAGGAGCTGCTGATTGTGCACTTAATTTTAATTCAATAATGGGCCTTTCATTCAGACAGGTAATGTAGACCCAAACCCATGGGCAGGTCCATGAACACCAACTTGGCTTTACATCATTTACACAACTGAGCAGTTGAGGGTTTTGTGAGAGACCTGTCTTGCTTTTTGTTGAGCAACTGTCCTGCTCAAGGGCCCAGTAGTGACAGCTTGGCTATGATGGGATTTGAACTCATAACCTTCTGGTCAGTCATCCAACAGCTTAAGTAATATGGAACTTGCAAAGGCATTTCATTTCTGCCATTCATTCATCTGTTATATTACAGTATTAATATCTATAAGTGTCAATATCATTGTTGATTTTTGACTGCTTATGTGATATACACATGTAAGGTAACTAATGATTCATATACTATAGAACCAAAAGCCACAACATTTTATGCTGGATTTCTTCAGGCAACATAAAAACGAGCACTTATTCTAGCATAACTGTGCTTTTACCAACAGTCATTCTGGAGCCATGTGAAGGAGCTGAGACCTACGTCAATGGGAAGAAAGTAACAGAGCCCACTGTCCTCAGATCAGGTGTGTTCTGTATTTCATTCTGTATTCCTTAACCTTATACTTCAATTACTTTTTAGAGAAACTGGCTGCCTGGGGTTATTTGAATTAACTAAAGTGATTTCTATGTACCTTTTAAACTGTTTTTTAATTAGGTAATGACATTAAAGTTAAAATGACTCTAGGAGAAGTCGATTTCCTCAAACCATTTCACTTCCAAATTCAATTGAATGTCATTATATTTTACAGAGTTGTATAATGAAATGTATCAATAGGGTCTCAGATTTGACATGGGCACACACACTAACAAGGTTAAGACATAGATTGAACATAGATTGACATACACAACATGCAATAGCCATTGTCATCATGTGATGCAAGATTAAATACACTCATACACTGTAGCACATTTCAGCACAAGGTCCTGTAGTTCAACAAGTGACAGCTGTAAATAATCAAGGCTGTTTCATTTATATACTGGCTTTCTGAACACTGGCAGTTTTGTTTTTTTGTATCATTATTCATCATTTGGCCTTGCAGGGAACCGCATCATCATGGGGAAGAGTCATGTGTTCCGCTTTAACCACCCGGAGCAGGCGAGGCAGGAGCGGGAGAGGACTCCATGTGCCGAGACTCCAGCTGAGCCCGTGGACTGGGCCTTCGCTCAGAGAGAACTGCTAGAGAAACAGGGCATCGACATGAAACAGGAGATGGACCAGAGGTAGGAGACAGCAAGATGGGGGTGGGGTAACATGGAAGCAGAGATTTTTAATTATTAATGCTGCATCTGTGTATCTTTTCCTGTGTGTGGTTAGACTTCAGGAGCTGGAGGACCAGTACCGCAAAGAGAGGGAGGAGGTCAATAATCTTCTAGAGCAACAGAGACTAGTGAGAATGATATTTCACTAAAATTTTATAAACATTGGGTTAGGGTTATCATTGATGAAGACATAAAGATGCCCTTTAGATACAATTCAAACCTAATGGATGTTAAAAATGCATGGAATTGTCACACATACACAGACACAAAGAGCAAGAGAGAGAGTAAATTTCTACTACCTTTTCAGGATTATGAGAGCAAGTTGGAGGCCTTGCAAAAACAGGTTGATCGTTATTATCCGGATGCAGCAGAGGAAGAGGATGAACCTGAGGAGGAAGGTGGGTTCCAACCTTTATTTTAGCCAAGAAACACAGAATACGTAGCCAAAGTTTTGTGGACACCTAACCACTCACACTCATATGTGCTTGTTGAACATCCCATTCCAGATTCAGTCCCCAGTGAAGAGAACCCTTAATGCAACAGCAAAGTCATTGTAGACAATTATGTGCTTCAAGCTTTGGGGCAACAGATTTGTGGGAAGCCCCACACATGGATGTAATGGTCAGGTGTCCAGATACTTTAGACCATCTAGGGTGTTCTTGTTTTGCTGTGCAGATAGCAAGTTATCAGTATTTGTTGTGTGCTTGCTACCTAGATACATGTAGAATCATGATTATATAGTATATAATATATAAGCTTGTCAATTCTGTCCACTCTTTATTATCACAGTGCAATGGACAGAGAGGGAGACCGAGCTGGCTATGTGGGCTTTCAGAAAGTGGAGGTGCTACCAGTTTACCTCTCTCAGAGACCTTCTCTGGGGCAATGCTATCTTCCTCAAAGAGGCCAATGCCATTAGTGTGGAGCTCAAAAAGAAGGTTGGTGCTTTATTTTCAGTAATAATATCTAACAATATTATGTTTAAAGTAAGAAGCTAGAGTGAAAGTAGGTAAAAAAACATCAGCTCTTTCATCACAATTGTAAATGGCTTAACGAAACATAGAAATAAGAGGTTACCAATTATGGCAACAAGATTTCAATCACCCAGGGTATTACATTGTCTAATAGAGGCAATTCAAAGTGAGTATTGAGGCCTCATCTGTATTGTAGATACATTATATTTATTCCATGTCCTATCAGTTTTTGTCATGATTTGGTCATAATATATGCATAAATATCATGATGTTTTCTCACAGGTGCAGTTTCAGTTTGTGTTGCTGACCGACACACTGTACTCACCACTTCCTCCTGACTTACTGCCTTCTGGTGTGACTCAAGAGCGTGAGAAAAGCCCATTTCCCCGTACCATTGTAGCTGTGGAGGTGCAGGACCAAAAAAATGGAGCCACACATTACTGGACCCTGGAGAAGCTCAGGTGTGCACCATAACATTTCACATGACTATAAGTATTACCCTATATTCTGTTATTTTTGTTAAAGAATATATTTTTAAGAGATAATACATAAAGTACAGGGGTTAGACAATGAAACTGAAACACCTGTCATTTTAGTGTGGGAGGTTTCATGGCTAAATTGGACCAGCCT
>JANCOA010000019.1:11306959-11318489 GCA_024363135.1 Leptodoras oyakawai | reverse complement strand
CTGGGCACCGGCTCCCCCGTGACCCCGTAACTGGGAATAAGCGGTACAGAAAATGACTGACTGACTGACTGACATTTTACATGCTTTGTTTGCCTTATTGTAGTCTGTTTGGTTTTTTACACTAAAGCTAGAAGGCTGACACTAGAAACATATAAAAGAAGCGTAGAAGCACTAGGTCAGCATTCAAACTGCATTGGATTGTTCAAATAGATTTGCTTACTGAATGATTTCTGCCACATACTGTTTCTAGAAAAATGGGTTACCTATTTAAAACAATGGTATTTAAAACAATGGTAGCAGTCATCCTGACTCCACAATCACTTTATTTTTAACACAACGTTTGGTTTTCACTCTTTGCACACTCATGAAGGAGGAACTGTGGGTTGTAACTGATTTGGACGATAATAAAGAGCAAATTTGATTTCTATATAACATTTTAATGGAAGGTTTTGTATGAATGATGGTTAGCCAAACATTTGTCATCTGAAGGCACTCTATACCTCATCTGAAACTGATCAGTTAACATTGGCCTAAGATTTACTGGCTCAGCTAATCCAGGAAACACTGACAACTGGCAATAGTTGTTGCTGAGAGCATTTGTTCCTCTGTGAACTGATTATCTCTTCTTCATTTCTACTTCTCTATTTCATTTTTGGATGAATTGTCACTATAAAGTAAATCATAATGAGCACATCAGATCTTACATGTTCTAAGGAATTAAGTTCAATAATTTAATAATCACCATCCAGCATGTCTGTTATATGGCAGACTTTCTTCATGCTCTCTTGATATTATTTATCAGTCTGCATATGAATGGATTCATTTGCAAATCATTCAATGAGTGTTTACACAAGAAATATGATAATCATGAAAATCCTTTGGAATTACTTTGGAAAAATTGTATGTATCCTACAAGAGCTCCTGAGTTAGTGTGAATTTTTTGTATAAGAGCCTTGAACCACTAATGGGAACCTTGATTTATAGGCTTCAAATTGTATTATTGGCACGAGTTACTGTACCTGAATATGCTGTCAAATTTCAGTAGCGTTATTATTTCAATTACATATTACAAATATTGTAAAAAATATTTTAACTTGTTTAATATTAATTAATTGAAAGAAAGCAATCAAAAATGAATTAGTACACTAAATCTAACTAACACAAAAGAAATTGTATCCTATTAATAAGGAATAGTTATTGTGTGTCTGTGGCAGCTAATGACATGCAATGGCTTTACTGGATATTTTTGCACATGCCATGCCTAAGAGGTGCTCTTTCACATTCCGTCATTTTCAGCTCTCTGTGAGCTTTGCCATTTATGGTATTTTAGTTCAGTTTGTTCTGTAAAACCATTTACACACAACTTCACTCAAAGATGGAGAAATTATCCTGTTTTGGAACAATTTTTGCAAATTATGTTGTTTTTCTTCTCTTTATAGATATATCCCTGCTGTAGTGGACCACAGAGTTGGAATGCCCTGCCATGGCACCTTCCTCTTACACCAGGTCTGATCTTACTGATCAATCACTTCATACACACAGACACACACACATGACCACACATAACACCAAATAGGACATGTTGTAAAGCATACTTGCTAAACTAGATTAATCTTTGTTCCCAAAGGGAATCCAAAGAAGAGTGACAGTGACTATAGTGCATGAGACAGGGGGTGACATAAATTGGAAAGAGGTTCGTGAGCTGGTTGTAGGTGAGTTATCACTTATTAAGTTATCTTTCCCCCAAGTTCTGTAACTTTAAAATGAAAGTGGCACATTTGGTGGGTAAAATACAGAGCACTGAAGCATCTGTTTACATCTGTTTAACCATCACGTATTAAACATCTGTATTCCAGGCCGCATCCGAAACGCACCAGAAGCAGACGAGACCATCATCGACCCCAACATCTTGTCCCTTAACATACTGTCTGCTGGATATATTGAGCCAACTCCAGATGACAGGCAGGTTTCATAATCATAATATCAAGAAATTCTGAAAAAATAATCTGAATTATTAATTATTTTTAAATGCTAATAATTTTCACCCTTTACTCATGAACAAGAGTCTATTAAGGCACCACACGCAACTTATCAGTTGTCAGATATTTTCCAACTACTATATAATGTTTTTACTTCCACAATATGTACAAAGAAATGGTATAATTATTTTTTTCACTTTATACAAGCTTTATGCAAAGCTTATTTCCTAAAATCCTATGTTATACATGTATATGTAGATATTTCCTTAGATAGCAGGATTTTGTTTTAACTAGGATTTACTTTTTCTGGGATTCTGTTGGTGTTGGCATTATGTCAATTAATTATTTTTTATATATAATTGTCTATTGTGTCTATTGTCTTTGTGTAATTAATTTTATTCAGCCTTCTAAAGATGTGCATCCACATCACTTGGTACATAAGTACTGGTACATAAGTCTTAAAGCCAGTATTTCTTTTCCAATGTTGTTTTTCACAAACTACATGTATTGCATCATTTATGGTACTTAACCTTAGCATACAGTGCAGCAAGAAGGCTGAATGGCACTTTTATTTTTATATAATCCTGTAAGTAAATTGGATGTAGCACTCCGTGAGTACTGATTTAACCTTACACTTACTGACGATCTGATTACACAGAATTCTGTCTACTTTGTAGAAAGTACTCTCTCTGATATACTGATAACCACAGAGAGCAGCAGACCTCAGCACTTCAGCTGAGCAGCTACACATTATGTAGCTCTTTATTTTCTGTCAGTTCTGCCTTGGCATCTAACCTCAGATAAGCAGCCAATGCACTGCACCAGCTAAAAGTGATCACTTCAAAGGCAAAAATGTTTTAGTTTTTTTGTGTTTTTTTTTGCCAGATATTAATAATGAAGTGCTACTTGCATTTCAAGGACCTCTTAAAGACCTGATTCAGGGGAACACTTCAGGATCACACAGTACTGGCCATGGTGCCAACTTTTGTTGGAGAGGAAAGACATATTGACCCTTTTATGTTCCTCTGCATGGCAACGGTGTCCAGCAGCTGGAGTTGCCATGGCACATAGATCAGGATGTCAGCATTTCCAATATGACCAACACACACTCCATTCCCAAAGCTCACATAATGCCAAATATGGGGTTACAGAAAAGCTGTTGCTGCTTTTGCATGAAACCTTTGTTGGAGCCTGATGTATGATGGAACCCAGAGGATTACGGGTCAAGAAGCTTTTGGACACGGAACTTGGGCACCTGTTCCCAATGCTTTTGTTGTTACCGCTTTATTAAAAGGGTACCAATACAGGACCTTTATATCATCGTCACAAGCATGAGAACACAATTGGCTTTTATTAACTGCACTCAGACATGGTTGACACTGACTCGTTCACCCTGACCCCTCCCCTGCTTCACAACAGGTAGCTTGGCTACACCCCCACTGCCACAATGCCACATCGAAATTTCATCTCACAGGTTTTGATGTAGACATAAATAACAGCATTGATTTATAAAATCAATTCTCACATTGCTTATGAATGTGTTATCAAGTCCAAATGCACATGCCATTCAAATAATGTTACCATTTTACTTCCCTGTTCAGTTTCATTAGTATCCAGATTGTGGCTCTCCCATTCTTGATAAAGGAGGTCACAAGAAACAGTTGGACTGATCTCTAATGATTTGATCCCCAGTGGATTACAAATTACAGAGAAGGTTCTCTAGTTCACCTCCTAGCTGGTTGTGTGACTTTGTGTCCATTTTCCATCTGTCCATTCACTCATTAACTCTATCCACACTGTCCCATTTCCTCTCCACTACTCAGACACTACTCCCATTGACTATTCTGAGCACAGAGAGCCAGGCACCTCTATTGATAATCACTGCATGGTTGTGATCTGCATGCAACACTTTAAACATTCTTGTTTGAATCCTATAGAATCCAAGTGTGTATTTCATTCAATACTAACAATGCAATGTTACTAACACAAAAAGTCCCTGGATAAACTAATCCTCACAACTGCTTTAAAGCTACTTGAGCTACTTTCATTGGTTTTAGTGAAACTCATAGCATGACGACAGTCCAGTTGATGTGACCATATTTCATGTCAGAGTAAAATGCACATTATATCATTGGCTTTCACTGTACCATTACTTACAGCAGCATCACATAACATGCACTAACTGGATAACATTATATGATGTGACATTTTGGAATATTTACCAAGGTTACTCACTCCTTCACTTAAGGAATAAAGAATTTTGGGGTGTGCTGTTATAGGAAATCAATCAAAAGCAGAGTGATGTGATGGGGCATGGCAGACATGAAGTCTGTTATTTTCTTATAACAGCATGTGCCAAAACAAGTAAATCCAATTTACAGTACAGCTATTTGCCAAGGAAAGTTTACTTTAAGGAATTTTCATTTGTAAGTGTACAACATGCCACACCTTTCACCAATTATAGTTACATTGAATATTGCGGGACATCCAACAAGTGTCATCACGTGCATTATAGCAATTGTTCCATGACCAGGCTTCCTTCTTTCTCTCTTATAAAAGATAATAAGATTAAAAAGACTTAAAAAAACACCCACACACGCACAGCTTGTCATGTTACAGAGAAATTTCAAATCCTATGTACCAAGGACTCACCCATTTCAAAACTCAAAAATGTTATGTTTGCTTTGTTAAATAACAATGTGGTTTTAAAATTGTTGATTATGATTATAGGTTATGCAAAGCATTATCACTAAATCCCTCTAAATTAGATGTTACTAGGGAAGATTATTAAAAGAAGCAGATTAACATAAACCTGTGATTGAATTATTGTCAGAGCTGTGCTATTACAGAAACAAAAAAAATAAAACCAGGAAAAAATACATTTTCTGATCATTAGGATTCAAGAATAAAGTAGCACTGTGATATAAATATGTATATCTCTTTGTCCTTTAGAAGATACGCCCTTTAGAAGATACACAAATCACTCCTTTCTGTTTGACAGACTTAATCTCCCAGTTCCTTTCCCATAACCACAATCCTTACATCAAGCATAATCTCATTGTCCACAGCCAAAGGAGTAACCCAGAAGACAGGACCAGGCACTAATGACAAAGCTTAGCTAGTGCTGACTGTACTGTTCTGTTCAGGGAACCATTATCAAGATGGCCGCTGTAACAAACCTTCACCTGTAATATCATGGATGATGCTTGCTCTGACACATCTTCCCTCAAGTCCACTAACAGAATGTTGTTTTTTGTTTTTGCAGACAGTTTCTTGATTCGGACATGCCTAGGTATATTGTTTTTCCAATCCCTATCCTCTCATTCTCTGTTTCATCTACACATATTTTTCTCTTTCTGACATCATTGGGTCGCGTTCTAATGTACTTTTCTTTCCAATTGTTCGCTCTTCCTGCTGCTTTTTGTATCTTTCAGCATTCATTCGATTCCTTCTTTTTGTTCCTCCCCATTTTCTTTCTCTGCCTATGGAAATGTTTTTGTGTGTACGGTCTCGATATTTTGTGGGACATTACGTTGGCTGTGGAATGCATGGCTTGGCTTTGTATGGGCTGCAGCTTGCCTGAATCCTTACAGGAGGTGTGGTAGAGATCAATTGTTTCTGCTGTTGTGTTATAGAAAGCACGTCTACATCTACCGAACACAACTTGATTTGATTTTATACAAGAAATGAACACTTCCCATACAGACGATTAAAATGAAGGCATAACGTGGATTAAAGTTTTAAAATCTGTGTCATTTAGAAATGAGTCACCATTTCTTCCCAGATCCACCCATTTAAAATTTACTGGGCAAGAACATCTAGAACACATCTCTCGGGTAGTGATTTATGATTTAATTAAGTCTGTACCACAGATTTGATGGATTTCCACCACAAATGTCAAAGCTGTGCAGTAAAACATGGGTGCTGCTGTGTGGGGCAGTGATTGAGGATCAGGCCACACATGCTGGAGGCTTTTCATGACTTGTGGCCTCATACATAGGCTGTCATGCACTGCTCTTGTTCTCAATTCTGTGAGTTAATCTACAATTTCCAATGTAATTCATTGTCATGAGCAAGGTCAATACTCCAGTATGTACCAATTTTTTTTTTTTCTTCAAACATGGCACTGTTTTTTTTATTGCACCACTAGTGGGCAATGCGGTGCAAGTTTTCATCAGTCTCCTTTTATGCCTTCCACATTCTCTAGGGGGACAATATCTGAAGTATTCTTCTATAGAAAACTTGAGTATAAGGCACCCCATCACCAAAACATACCAGAAAGTGGATTAGCTACACTAAATTGGATGTAGTCCTTTTGATCCCTACTCTAGATAGATCTACTGTGATCATGACCAGGTTAAAGCATTACTAAAGATTAATAAATAAATGAGTTTGCTTGCTCGTGTTATTGCTTTACTGAAAAGCACCACAAACTTCCACCTGTCTATCCGTCAGAACTACCGAATAAACAAGACACCATGGAAATGGAGCAAAACAAGCGTTATTTCCAGCCCAAGCTCAGTGCATGGCGCACAGCATGGGTGGAGGTGGGTAGTAAAAGTCCAACAGACCTTTTAAGAAGTACCATAGCACTCTCATTGAACACATGTGACTCTGGCAACAGCACAGAAGGCAGCGTTTATGCCCCTACACCCTGTCACATACTTCAAACAGTGACTTTAAATGTTGGTGACAACATAAACCTGCAGCAGCACCTGGCTGTTAGGAAGGGCTGCAGAGCCAATGCACTAAAAGTAAATCCATGGAGCCATTACCTCAGTGGTAGCACTTTCATAGCTAACTCACTCCTGCGTACTGAACAATTCTCAAATCTCATCTAGGCTCTCGATGGAAGTGGAGCCAAAGTGTGTAAAAAGGATGGTTTGCTTGCATGCCTTGCCAAGAGCATGACTTAGAGGCTAGATGGCCAGATACAAGAGGATGAAGTGAAAAATATGGCGGAGAAAAACACTGAGTAAATCTTGTTCTTTTGTGTGAAGTTGCTTGTTCATTCCCACAGGTTCTCAGGCTCTCTGAGTTTGTTCATGTGTTCATATGTGGTGATAATGAGGGTCTATGAGTCTGTGTATATGGGTGTGTATGAGCCAGCATAAGGTAAAGTTTATGATGAGAGATAGACACATTTAGACACATTCATGTCTGAGCGAGGTCTCAGTTCGGTTCAAAGTGAACTCTGGTGCAGTTTGATTGCAGTGAGAACGTGACCCGACTGCAGGAAATAAACCAAACATGTTATGCATTTTGGGCTATGGGAAGAATTGTTTTACTTTTAGACATGAGCTGCTAAACTGAGCCAAAGGACAAAGCTGTAGTGATGCAGAAATGGGATTTGTTCTAGTCAAACAAATGGAGGGAAGTAAACAGTGGTTGCGTTACACAAAGTGTATTAAAATGTGTTTTTTTTAAATAGATTTCTGGTAGTTTATTGAGTTGAGAAAGAGTGCCATGTTCTCTCTGCTGAGAAGATATTTTGATTAACATTTTTCCATCTGTATTCTCACCAATGACTAAGGCCCTGTTTACATGTAGTTTTAAAATTCATATTGTTGGGCAGCATGGTGGCTCAGTTGGTAGCGCTGTTGCCTCACAGCAAGAAGGTCCCGGGTATCTCCAGGTGGGGCGATCTGGGTCCTTTCTGTGTGTAGTCTGTACTCCCTGTGTCTATGTGTGTTTACTCTGGGTACTTTCCTCCTACAGTCCAAAAACATGCAAGTTAGGTGAACTGGATGTATAAAAAATTGCCCTATAATCCTGGTGTGAGTGTGTGAGTGTGTGAATGGCCACCCAGTGGTGAACAGTGCTCTGTCCTGGGTGTTGTCTGCTCTCCGACTCATTCAGTCCCCCCAGGGGCTGTGGTCTCCCGTTGAGAGTACGCTATGTGCACTTTGCTGCTGCTTCTCACCGGTGTGTGATTGGTTAAAGTTGTAAGAGAAAGGCACTAAATAAATGTAACCTTCATTAATTCATCTTGGACTTCCTGTTTAAACCTGTGACTCTGTGTCCAACTGACCACTTGTGTTCAGATTGCGTCATAAGGCCCTGGGCTCAGTTACTACATCAATCTCTTTTGCCAGACAAGCACCAGAAGTGTTTAGCATAGGCTAGCTAAGAAAACAAATTTTTTTTACAAGAACTATTATACATGTACGTGTTATTCCAACTGTTGAGATTGGCAGAAGAAAGTCATTTGTGGCCTGAAAAAAAAAATCAAACAGCAAATGGCCCAACAGTATCCATTTTAGCTCTGATAAATAGAGTCAGGAAATGGACTAATATGTGTGAAAGTGCCCTAAAGTACAGCATCTAATCCTGTATCTGTTGTAGGCTCCAGAACTACTCACCCTCATCCACATTTCTCCCAGAGTCATAAATGTACATTTGGAACAAGGCCAGAAGTAGAAACGAACCTATTTGAAAGTTTGACACTTACATTTATCAGAGCAGAGCAGCAGTAGGGTGGAATAGGTCTTTGTTCGAGATGCAGCTCATCCTGCTTTCATCTCATACTTTCTTATGAAAGTCAGACAGATCTAATACTAGCAGAGCCATAAATTCTGAACAGTTGCTTAATGATGTTTTGGGATGGGCTGGTTTTTCATCAATAATTTGTATTGTAATGGTCATTAGGAGGAGTTATGTGGCAATATATAGGTCTTTATTGTGATTACAACTTGTGTAAGGAGGAGTTTCAACATGAATAACCACATTTTTCATGTCTTTATGGGACAGTCATGAAAACTTGGCTAGGTCCTCTGCCTCTTTGCCCATGGCTCCTCCTTTGCCAACATACTGTTGAGTTTTTTTCTCTAACGCACAAAGCATTTCTTTGGGAATTGTTCCTTGGTATAATTGCCCCATACCCACCCATCCCTGTCAGTTCCATCATTTCTTTCTATAATACTTTTATTTTTCATCATATTAGTGATTGTGATCTTTAGTTCTGTTAAGTGCCTGGTTTATTATTATTATTTTTCATTTTGGCATGTTAATACTGTACCGCTAATGCCCTGTAATCGTTGGCTTTTTAAAATCACTTTTCATCTTAAAGCAATGCTCTAAGATTAGTGACTGCCATGTTAATATTGGTTTTTAAGTTATGTTTAATTACATGCTTATTAAAGCTATTCATTTGGGCTAGACAACGATAATGCTAAATCTCCCTTGATGCAATGTGTAGGACGTTCTACCGCTTTGAAGCTGCCTGGGATTCATCCATGCACAACTCGCTCTTGCTGAACCGAGTGACTCCATATGGCGAGAAAATCTATATGACTTTGTCTGCTTACCTGGAGGTAACATTCAATGTTCGGTCCACTAATAATATTAGCCTGTGCTTATGATAACAGTTTATTTATAGGGCTGGATATCCATGATCATTGCAGAAAGCTTGATTATCTGTATGTTTTTTTTAACATATCAAACATTGGAATCTCAGTTTGTAGGTGTTGTGGTTTAACAGAGATATTTTGACATGGTTTCCAACTATCTTAGATGGAGAACTGCACGCAGCCTACAGTTATTACCAAAGACTTCTGCATGGTGTTTTATTCCCGAGATGCAAAGCTCTCAGCCTCACGCTCCATCCGGAATCTGTTCAGCAGCGGGAGCCTGAGGCCATCTGAAGGGTAAACAGACCTTGCTTCATTCTGTTAACACACACACACACACACACACACACACATACACACACACACACACACACACACACACTACAAGCATTACAGTTACATAGGAAACATGGCGGTTTGTTGGATAATTATTTATTATAAACTTCTGTATCTTGCTTTTGTGTCATTATGGATTTCTTGTATATTTTTTATCTTCTGCACAGAAACCGAATTACAGGAGTGTATGAACTCAGTTTGTGCCACCTAGCAGATGCTGGCAGCCCAGGTAAAACAGCTATCCATCAAAACTTTGGCTCTTCTCACTTCTGCATACTAATTGAGAGCATTTTATAAGTCCATATATTTTTATACATAGTATTTATAAGTTTTTATTTCTGTTTATTGTTGCTGTGGCTCTGTGGCTACTGGATAATAATTAGCACGCCACAAAATGGTGGAGATGGACAAACAGAACAATCAAAGACAAAACGAGAAGAGTGAAACAATAGCTGGGGACCATAGCAACAAACACACAAGATACTGTACACCACAGACACTTAGCAACAAAACAGTGGAAATTAACTACTTATATAGGGACAATAATGAAGGGACACAAAACATGTAAGTGCAATCAGGCAGGCATGCAACAGGGTCATGTGATTCATAGCAGTCTGAATGGGACTAATGGTTAATGTAGTCCAGGGCTGAAACCAGTGACATAATACCAAGGATACTACAGTACTGGTTTCTTGTTTTCTATTGACTCACAAGATCAAGGCTTGTCAAGTCACAGGTCAAAGTTCACATATATTGACCAATCAAATTTGATTTGATTTGATTTGATTTGCAAAGTGAAAGGAAACTTTGAATAGATTATTTGTGTCTTTCATATCACATGCCCTTTCCCTTTCTGTGACTTGCCTTATTTCCATTTAGTCTGGCCAAATTTATTTGAAAAACAAAAACAAACATACAAACATAGGTGCCCCCTATAATATCACAATTAAAAGGGGATTGTTATGGTTAAACCATAAATCTGAGCACCTCTGTAAATGATTAAGATGTGTTGAGACCAAAAATGTGAACTGTAATCGGTGAACACTCTACCTTTGTAAGCATAATGTCCAAGTAGCCATACATGTAATTAAAATGATAGACCATTTGGATGACCCCCAGTGCAGTGGTGCTCTGGCCTATAATGTAACTATTTTCAATTCCTGAAGAGTCAAGAATACCTAAAATTACAAAATGACTATACTATCTTAAAGCTGTGCACAAGGTTGTTTTTAGGATAGTTATTTTTTTGCCATTACAGATTCTTAATATATTGACTGTGAATAAGATACTCAGTTTGGAGAGTCTCATTAAATAGCTGTGATGTTGTGTAGGGATGCAGCGGAGACGCAGGCGGGTGTTAGACACATCTGTGGCATATGTGCGAGGGGAGGAGAATTTGGCTGGATGGAGGCCCCGCAGTGACAGCCTCATCCTGGACCATCAGTGGGAGCTGGAGAAGCTCAGCCTCCTGCAGGAGGTACAAGACACAACACACTATGACACTATTGATTTCTTTCATATACAGTCCTGTGAAAAGGTATTTGCCCCTTCCCAGTTTCTTCTATTTTTGCATTATTTATCATGCTTGAATGTTGCAGATCAACAAACTACTTTTAATATTAGACAAAAATGCAGTTTTTAAATTATTTCATTTATTAAATTGCTGAAGGAAAATGTTCTATGTGAAAAAGTAATTGAAGAACAGTTAGGGATAAAACCTAAAGGTTATGTCTGGATCTTATGTCTTTGTAAAGCTGCTGTGGGACAATGTCCATGTCCCATGTGGGACAAAGCACTTGAGTTGAATTGAATTGAATGAATTAATTGCTCCCTTAGCTACTAAATCAACAAGCTAACTCAATTCAG
>JANCOA010000019.1:11264039-11280024 GCA_024363135.1 Leptodoras oyakawai | reverse complement strand
AGGTCGCCCCACCCGGGGATCGAACCCGGGTCCTTCTTGCTGTGAAGCGACAGCGCTATCCACTGCGCCACCGTGCCGCCCATGAGCATTACCAATGCACCTAATTAAAATATTTTCAGATGATTATGGACAACGAGTTATACAGAATGAGCACAGATCTATAAAACAGAACGTCCCTTATAATAATTATGCTCTTGCGTCACAGCGCAGAAACAAAGAAGAGTGTTTAGCTTTGGATGAGAAATTCATATTTTGAGTTTGAGTTCATATTTAGAGCTCTGTTTTGATGAGTTGCAGATAAGCGTGAAGATCGTTATCTTGGCAGATCTGAGCACAGTGTGTGACTTTGTTGAAATATCTGCTGAAAACCATGTGAGATTACAGGAATCTTTGGCTCTGTAGAAAACTTTTTCCATCTGATCTCATTGCCTAACAAATTAAGGAAAGCTCTTTTCTGACATTGCTTTCCTATACGATTCTATGCTAAATTATTATTTCTAGGTGGAAAGGTTATTTTTATTACTCTGTTTAATTCAGTTTAATTGTATGTGCATGGTGATTTTAACATCAGCCATTGTGACAAATCAGCTTTAGAGAAATGTTGGGTCTACACCCCTAATGAGCAAGCCAGAGGGAAGATCAGCAAGGAAAGACATCCTTTAGATGAAGGAAGAAACCTTGAGCTGAGCAGAAGGTCTTTCTTAAATAGTGGAATTTTGATATTATGCTTGTGTAGAGCTGCTGAGGTTAAATGGTAGTTATTTCTAATAAGGCATTGCCACTAATCTATATACTGTGGACTAAAGCTAATATATTGAGGCTATTAGTTAATATTTCAAGGCCATAAACTAAATGTCTTGTGGGTATGAATTATTATGTTGTGGCCATGAGATACCAACCCATGAATTATTAACTTGAGCCCATGACTTAATATAATGTGAGTAAGTCATACTTAATACATCGCTCCAGTTAATTAATATCTGTTTATGCATCACGTCAAGCACTAAAGTATAATATTATCAATTCATGCTTAGGTTTCTGTGGCTGCAGTGGTCTAATTCATTTCTCTCTTCCTCATTCAATTTAAAATATAATAGTTGCCACAAGTTGAGTACTTTGTGGCCATTAAATCTAGAAAAACTCAACTTGTGATCTTAATAGGTTCATTGGCTACAAGAAACTTGATTCTTTAAGCTTGTGACGTTTTGCAGTATAATGGTACTTGTATCAGAAACAAACTTCTTTGGATTGTGTTAAAAAGATCCTGTGTTAGGTGAGAGAACATGCTTTAAATGAGCATAGAATAATATGTGTGGGGAGCTCTTTAAGATTATCTTGCTGTTTATGTTAACATACTGATTTGCACTCTGACAGTTGTGCAAACCGTCAGACTTTCATGGGAGCCACGCCACTGTATCTAGCCTGTCAGGAAGGCCATCTGCATGTGGTGGAGTATCTAGTGAAGGACTGTGGAGCTGATGTGCATCTCAGAGCTCAGGATGGCATGACACCTCTTCATGCAGCTGCTCACATGGGTCACCATTCTCTTGTTGTCTGGCTGGTGAGTGTTTTTACACAGATGTTTAGGAACTTTTGTAAACTCTGAGATTCCTAGCTTGTTTTTGAGCGTTTGCACTTTAATAGTGGATTTCATGCATGCTATTTTTTAAAGGGCATCATAGACACTTTAAATATAAAATATGCAAAATACATACCATATACACCATCTATGCTATCTATGTTATTGGTTGCATGTGTATATATAAAGTGTAGACACCTATGAAAGCTTCTAGAGTTGTTTCTGCTGTGAGAATGGCAAGTTATCATGATTTTGTGATTTTCAACAGCATTTCAAGGAATGTACCATGATTACAAGATTTCTGGTAAAACTTCGAACTTACGACAGCAGCGTGACTGTAAAAAGACTCTGGGTGAATGTTTCATGTGATAGGCATGCAACACTGTCTCAATTAACATTAGAATTCAATGCTGGGGCCTCCATAAACATCAGTGTGAAGACTATGCACTGTTCCCTTCAAGATCCCATGGGAGATCTACCAAGTATTAACTGTTTTTCTGGTACTTCAGTGTAAATGATTTATGTAAGGTGGAAATATTTTTCAGTGATGTTGTATTCCCTTGGTTTCTTGCTGATAGCAAACATACCATGCCTTGTACAGTACTGTTAAACCAGTCTGACTAATTTTTGAATAGTTTGCATAGTTGCATGGGGATTTGTGTTGCATATCATCTGTGTAGAATTTGAAATGAAATGAAATAAAAGATAAAAATGTAATATTATTTAGTTTACTTTATCTGATAAAGCTGTGATTGGACAGTGGTTGCATTTGAGTTTGGCACAACACCAACGCACTGGTGAATGTGAAATGAAGCTCACTTTCACTTTTGTCATGGACTCAGCATGTAATTCTTAAAAAACAAGCCTGCCAATTGTTTTCCATTAAAGAATCAAGTGAGCAGGTTACATGAGAACTGTTTACATTAGAAAGGTTTTCCTTTTTAATGTGACACATTGTCCTCATATTACAAATAAAAAGCAGTACCATTTGTGTATTATATTTCATGGTGCTGATTTTCTATCTGGCACAGAATCTTCTCCATTGTTGCTTGTCCCACATACAATTGTGCTTTTCTTGACCATTTTAGTTGAGCATATTGCTTGTGCTCTCAAACTAGAAATATATGTGAAACACCAGGTTGTTGTTTTTGCATTTCATGTCATGCTCATATCAGTTTCTTGTGCAAGTTAAACTAAACTTGTGCTTGCTCTTTGCAGGTGTCATTCACAGACATCAGCCTGTCGAGTCAAGATAACGAGGGGGCCACTGCTTTGCACTTTGCTGCTAGTGGGGGTCACTGTCGCATCCTGGAGAGGCTGCTGCGCACAGGGTCAAAGGTCATCAAAGACGACTGGGGTGGCACTCCTTTACATGACGCAGCTGAGAATGGGGAAATGGAGGTACGGCTGTGATTTCTTGCCTTTATGGATGGAAAAGACATCCTGAGAAGCTGGGAGTTGGGAGCTCTCTTGTCAGTGTCAGAAATCAGCATCACTAATGAGTTATGATTTCTTCAGTGCTGCAAGATACTTCTGAGCCATGGGGTCAGCCCTTCAGGGAGAGATGTAGACGGCTTCACTGCAGCAGATCTGGCTGAGTATAATGGTCACTATGAGTGTGCCAGATACCTACGCTCTGTGGAGACAGATGTAAGGATGACTTTTTTTTTTTTTTAAACTCTTGTCTACAAGGTCATTCAGGACAGCTCATAACTTTCAGTTAGAGTATGTATAATCTGTTGGAATAGTCAGTACACATATCTGAAAACACAACAAAGAAAATCACTTTATTAACATCATATTTATAGTCAGAAATCTAATTTTACCATTGGAGAGCTGGCTTGACCATCCCTGCAAGTGATTAATGCTTTTCGCATGATTTAAGTATTTTTCATACACAGTAATATTTCAAAGGTTGGGAAGTGGGTAGCTTGGTCGGGCCGCACTGCCACCTCACAAATTCACAGTCTCTGTTTTCATCTCACCTTACATTTCCACATTTACGTGCTACAGTCGATGTAATGCAAGTTCAACCGTGCTGTTTGCCTTCTCTTAAAACAGAAAATTCTCCACCTTTCTTGAGAAACACAGAAACCGAAACATAGCCAAGTATGTCATATTCTAAATAATTTACTAGATATTATTTTACCATTTATTTACATTTTCCTTGGCATGTTATCATTGGCTTAACCTAGTGTGAGCCTTAACGTTATGCTTCTCTTGACAGCTTTATTTTTGCGGCAGCTCAAGTCAGCTTGCATCAGTCTTTCTGAACTTCAAAACAGCAATTTACCTTTACATATCACAATGATGATCATCCAGAAAAGCCTCAAATGTCATTAAAACTAGGCAGAAAGACTCAGCAATTATGCCAGGTACTTATCCTGCCATGTGGAATCGTTTTGCTTCGCATACAAGCTGCATGGAAATCATAAGCCCCATATTTACTTACTCTTGCCCCCTGGCCCCAAAGCTACTCAGTTGCCCTGCTTGTTTTGATTGATGGGTCTGCTTGGACCAAAACCCAATCTTAAAGTGGAGGTAGACTTTAAGTATGTAGTACTGTACTGTAGTCTAAGTATGTAGATTTTGAAGGAAGCTTTCAAGCTAGAGCTTTAAACCATCCTCAGTGGACTCCAAGTATTCTTCAGTACACTGAGGCCCTTTCATTTTGTATATTATGCAAATGATTAGCAATTTGAGTCAGTGGTAATGAAGTTGGAGATGCCACGCCCACTGAACGCAATAGCAAGCAATTTAAAAAAAAGTCCACATCCTCATGATCCCACATAGCATTCGTCAGGTGTAGGTGCAGATGTTTTTGGATTTAATTCATCTCACAATTGTGCACTTTTGAGTTGGAACAATATAATATTATGGTATACAAACCTTCATACTGTGTATTCATCATGCATATGTTAGATGTAGTTCATTTCCAGATGTTTGTTTGGAAAATGAAGGTGAACTTTTGAAAAGCAGTAGCTGTTCCCACCCATTCAGCTGTAACATAGCATATAATTTATTTTCTATATAGAGCCCTAATCTGGAATCAATGTGTCTTGCTTGTAGGTGAAACATTTTTAAACAGCCTTTATTTTAACATTTTTTGTTTAAATGTCATCATTTTACAGATTATTTAAAATACTCTAAGACTGCTACATCTAAATAAAGAAAAGGATAAGTGAATCAAGAAATGCAATAATTAAGTGGATCAGTCTAGGTCAGTGGTGTCCAATCTTATCCACAAAGGGCCGGTGTGGGTGCATGTTTTCTTTCCAACCAAGCAGAAGCCACATGCTACTGAAAGTCAAGATCCATTGATTAGATCCGGTGATTAAAAACAGGTGGAATGAGGTATGGCTCCTGCTTGATTGGAAGGAAAACCTGCACCCACACTGGCCCCTTTGTGGATAAGATTGGACACCACTGGTCTAGGTCAAACTTTCTATCGCTCTACCTAGATGCACATATTCATATTTTATATATTGACCCTCTCCACCCAAGTGCGACCTTCCTCTATGTGTTGACCGTCCAAGTGTGCCTATCTTTAATAAAGCACTCATTTAAAGTTCCTCAAAGATTTAGCTTTCCTTAATGAATTTATTGTTATTCTATGTACTATTGTTTGGTCTGTGGCAAAAATGTCAGGTGTACTCTGACTGCTTGTGTATATTATATTTATATGCATAATATGCTTTTATTTCAATGCTTTATATTTAGATTTATTATATTATTATTCATTTTATTATGTACTTAGTGTGTGTATTTTTTAATAACATAGTGAATGTTCCATAGCATATGACAGGTTATTCCATAGTTTTAACAGTAGAGTTCACTGTATATATTGTACATATAATGTAAGATATTGACACTGATTCACTTTAACAAAATCTCCAAAATCATCTACAAAATTCTGATTAATAATGCAACACTATGTTATGAATGCAGGAGCGTAACAGAAAGCAAGAATTAAGCAATACAGATTATTACAAAATATACTAAATACAAAATAAAAAGAAAGGGCTCTAATTAATACAAAATATGAAATGAATTCTTACCGAATTCACTGAACTAGTTACTAAATTCCTTTCTGAGATAACAGGTTACATGCAAACCTGAGTGTGCATGTTGAAAGTGAAAGCTTGCATAGTTACTTCAATCAGTTTGAGCATCCTCCTGACAGGATGCGAATGAATAAATGAAGAATCTGTGTAGCTCATATCTTGACAGAAGGCTGAGGTGCTATCAAACTCCGGAAATAATCCACACTCTCTGAACAATAGGGAGTTAATTAGCACGGGGGATTGGAGAGGCATCTGATGCTGCTGTGGGCACTCTTTACTCTCGGTGAGTGTATCGGTTACCTTCTCTCCACTAGCCTGGCTAAGATACAGCTGGTTACGGGATCCATGCAGCTCAGTTTCAGAGTTTTTACTGTTCCACTGCTTGGAAGCAGAAATCTGATCTAGAAAGGGGTTAGAGAGCAGGATGTTTGCAGGCCTTAGATGTGCATCTGCCTTTTTTTTTCTTATCTTTTCCTTACCTTAATGCTCCTTGCTTTAATGATGCAGGGGGAAAGTATTGGTGCAGCAGGTGAGGTGCTCATATGAAATCTTGGAACACATTTCCCATTATTTTTACAATAGTGCAACAGGTAAAGTGGTACTAATGTCACAGACCAAGAGAAATACATAAACAAAATAAGAAGGAAAAGTATACTTACAGAAGTTACCTCAAATGTCATAATTTTAAAATGAGAATACATAACATCAGGTTTATTATTTTGGGTGAGAAAGACTTTAATTATTTGACCAGACTATCATTATTATTTCATTTTTACAGTTAACCTAATAACTCTAGTGCAAACCTAATGATGCAAATGTCAAATGTCTTGGATCAATGTAGGGTACATGGAAAGTTGTGTATAACCGATTCTTTCATTAAAGCATTCACAATCTGCTAGAACTACAATCATAAATATACATTGCACTTATTCAGTCTAATAGGAAAATGTAAGTTTTACACTTCTCTGAAGTTTATTCCGAATTATTATTTTTATTCAGAATGAACCTGAGTTATATTATATGAAAATGATTGGAGATTACCTGGAGATTATAAATACTAATGTTTTAAGGAGACACTATGTATATAGTGGAATGCCAGGTCTTTGTAATGAAAAGAAATCTGAGCAAGATAAATCATTTCAGATTTTCAGAATTTGACCTATAATCCATGCAATTCCAAAACAAGCTGAAATTGTTTAGAGGGGAACACTAATATAATGTAGTTGCAATAGTGTGTAGAATTAACAAATAACATTCAAAGTCATGTTAAATAGTAGTTAGTACACATCTGCCATCAATAAAAATGACTCTGATTAACCCCCATATAAAGTTCAGCTGCTCTAGTAGGATTTTCCTGACACTTAGTTGCATCTTACAACAATAGCCATTGTGCACGAAAAGCTTACAAATCATCAGAGGGATCTCATTGTTGAAAGGTATCAGTCAGGAGGAGAGTATAAAAACAATTCAAAGGAATTTCTGGCAAATACTGATTGTGTACTACATGTGACAATAATCTCCTGTATTCTTCATATATCTGGGCTATGGGGTAGGGTGGAAGAAAAGAAAAACATCCAAGCCTATGTCTATGTTTTGCAAACAGCTACATCAGGTCTGCCAAAAGCATATGGGAATTGTGTTATTGTTTGATGGAACCAAGGTTGCACTTTTTAGCCATAATTCCAAAAGGCATGTTTGGCAAAAACAATGGCACCTCACCAAAAGAACCCCATACCCACAGTGATGCATGGTGGTGGCAGCATTATATTTGGAGCTGTATTTCTTCTGGAACTAGGGCCTAGGAACCTTTAGTCAAGGTGGCCGGAAGCAGTTCCAAATATCAGTCAGTTTTGGCACAAAACTTTCAGGCCTCTGCTAAAAAGCTTAGGATGAAGGAGAATTTCATTTTTCAGCACGACAATGACCCAAAGTTTACCTCCACATCAACAAAAGAATGGATTCACCAGCCCAGCCAGAGCCCAGACCTGAATCCAACTGAAAATCTGTGGAGTGAACTAAAGAGGCCTGTGCACAGGAGCTGATACATGTGTACACAAAAAGACTGAATTCTGTCTTAAAATCAAAAGGTGCTTCAACAAAGTATTAGTTTAAAGGTGTCCATATTTATGCAACCATGTTACCATAGGTTTTTTTGTTTTATTTTTCCTTCCTAAAAGATTTCAGTTTTTCAGTTGATGTGTACAGATTATAGGTCACTTTAAAGGTGGAACAAAATTCTGAAATGATTAATATTGGTCTCCTTTTTCTATGTCACAAAAACCTGGCATTTTAATAGGGGTACACAGATATTTTATATCCAGTGTACATTGTTCAATGGATGTGGTGAGGATGAAATTAAGATGTTTATGTACATTTTACATATATTTTAGCTCTAGCCAAGAACTAAGTGAAAAGACTAATTTCTCACAGGAATACGCTAGACTGTGCAATGACTTGAGCTAACATAATTGACGAAGTTTCTGTTGAATAACCTGAGGTTTGCAGCCATATTTTTATACAGTGTGCTCATGTTATTGTTTGTTTATCTCCATTCCAATCCTTATTGGTCTCTAAAATTCTGTAGTCCATACTGCATTACATATTAGCACATTGACTTGTGGTTTTTATTCTTTTGTTCCTCCTTAACATGGTTAGGTCAGACCATCTCATTTCCTCATGGCGCTTGTAATGGATTGTTTGGGATGCTGGCCAAACAGTTGTGTGCTAGGCATTTCCTCATGTTTTGGTTTCATCCCAAAGAGGTCACCATCCCTGAATGTAGCCCACTGAGTGCTAGAGCATTTGAATAGCTGAAATCCACCAACCAGAGCACAGGTTTTAATTATTCTGTGCCTTCCTCATTTTCCACTAGGCCAGGATTGGAAGAGAGCAGCTGTTTAAAATAGAAAAAACAATGATAATTATTGAAAAATCTCCTTTAACCACTTAACTAACAATAAGGTGTTAGGTGACATTAGATGCTTTGAATTAGAGGCATGGGCTATTTGACTGATAAGATCTCAAAATGCAGCATTGGGCTTATTCATACAGCACTAGCTAGTAAGATAAGAGCAAAAATCAGACCTCATAAATGTATTCTTTCAAGATTCCAAGTAGTGATTATATGTTTACTGGTAAAATGGCAACCTGTTAGAAATCTTTGAATATCATTTGCATGTTAATGAAAGGGTATCATGTGCTAATGTATTTTTCTTGAAACATAACTTCCTGATTGCAGTGTGCAGCAAGCAGAAGAAACTACTTTAAGAATCAAGGAGTGTTGTGTAATTACCTCTTGTTTAGTCCCTTGCTATCTTCTGCTGGCAACGAATTGCTCTTTTGTGAGCATCTTTTGTATGGCTGAACCTCCCATAATTATGTCTATGTCCAGCTGGTGGTGATACATAAGAGAATTTAAAATGACCAACACCCTTAAAAACTAAATAGGGTGCTTTATTTTCTGCTTCAGGGATTTATTTATTGTAGAAAATATGAAGCATATCTATTGTCTAATGAACTCTGACCTGAACAGTCTCCAGATCTCAGTGTGCAATGTCCACAGCGAGTACGATGTGACCTAGCCACTAGAGGGTGATAACAGAGCTGTCTTCTGTCTTTAACGTGGTATTAATTATCAATGCTGAATCTTCAAAGGAATGTTTTTTTTTTAAATCAAGCCTACAGGTCCTATTACAAGAATGCTCATTGTTTCATTCTTCAGTAAACTGACTCTGATGTTCAAGTTTACCAAAAGTGGGCCAAATATTCTTCCTGAAACAGCAGTACACTGGCATGAGACCCATTAAATGAAAGTCATGCTTGTTAGTAAATCATGACAGTGACACGATATCATGGGACTTCATACTCTTTTCTGGGGAGCAGCTGTCCTAGAGCACCTGATCCAGTTAATGAAGACCTTGTGTAAGAATATAAGAGCCAGGTTTGCTTGTAATAAACTCTGCAGAGTAATGGTCCAGGCAGCTGGATGGTAGATGATATGTTCTCTGGTTTATTGAGACAGTGAAGTCAGCATTGTTGGTCTTAGATACAGTAGAACCACTGAACTGTGGAGGTGAACTTTTAGTCACGTCAGTGGATCATTCAGTTATCATGGTTCTAAATGGCCTGTTCTTACATTACACTACTGATCAGTTTAGTAACCATATATTTTCCTACAGATCTGTTCTCTCTGACTCAACAACATAAAAAAATGCAATTGCCTGTCACTGATCTGTGATATTTGAACCAGGAAGTCAAGTCAGAACTGGGTACAATAGGGTAGACAGCGATGCCAAGAGGTCCATTATGTTGCCTCTAATGAGGATTTAGATGTAGTGCTGTGCCCATTCTTTACCACACTCTGAAATGCAATTGTGTCATGAAGGACAAGAGGAGGAAGAAAATGTGACAATGTTATTTCATTGTAGTTTTCTTCTTGAATTTTATGCACCATCCGAAAAAAGGGTACTTCAAGGGTTATTGGGATAATTGAAAAATCTTAACTTCCTAAAGTGGTTCTAGTTGTGACCCTGACTGACAGTAAAACCCTATAATGTAGTATTGATGGAATGATAAGACATTAAGGATTCTCAAAGAAGCACAAACAACAGAACCCCTTTAACAGTGAACGATGGAACCTTTTTCTAAGAGAAAAGTTTCTAACATTAGATGATGTTTTGTGCTGGATCTTAAATGCAACACTGAATAAATTGGCAGTGTTAGAGTAGCTGATTGGCTTAATCGTTTTTTCAACAGCTTTGTCAGGTCCAAGTGGATAAAAAGGACTTTCTGAAACAGTGCTCTTCCAAGATAAGCACAAAAATTACTGATTATTTCCATTAGTAATGATTTGCCTAAGCCACATGTGGCCAGAGCTGCCAAGAAGTCTAAGGGGGGAAAGCAGATTTGATGTGTATCTGCTCTTCAGTTGATTAGACAAACTTCCACTGCTACTTTTCCATAGAGCCACTATTTGTTTGCATGTGGCTGTCCTACAGTAGAGTCACTCCTGGCCATCCAATCCACTGTGTTAATTATTGAAGACATTCTCCCATCAGAGTGAATTGCTTACTGGATGCAGCACAATCTCACTAGTGATTGTGATGCTGTTGATGTGAAGTAGAGACTTGTTTTCAGCTGCAGAATGTGTGTTCGTGAGGTGTCAGGCAGAGCTCTGTGGATAGCTTGCAGGTTGAGAGTAATTTGGTAAGTAGATGTTGCCAGGTAACTGTTTTCAGGTCATATATTTAGAGAGGAAACTGATTGTTTATTAGATATGGTCTTAATTTTAATTCATTTGGAAATGTTACTTGTAGCTTTGTCCAGTTTATTACCTTCTGTTCATAATGATGTTGTTTTCATATCAGTATTGTTTTTGTGAAAGCAACATTATTGTTAAACAAGTTTTGTACTAATACCAGTTGTGAATATTTGTTATTGTGAGAAGCATTGCTATTTCATAATCAAGAACAAAGAAGTAGTAGCTGTCATCGCCAGCTGTTTTTAAAGTGTCTTGTGTTACTTTACTTACAGTAACTGCAGCTTATGTCATCACAGCCTTCTGGCAATGTTCAGCCTGAAACTAATGCATATGGACTGTTGTTGATTTGGTGTGTTTATTTGTGTGAGAGTTGTGGGGAAAAACTGCCATCTTGAATACAGACAGCTTGAATACAGGAAGTGTAAATGCAACATAGGAATGTGGGAAGTCATGACATGGAAAGAATGTGTCTGTGCCATCTACACAACTCATAGACCAAGTCTGTTTTTATCATTTTCTGATGAGGTTAACATGACCTGTGTGTTTAGAGGGCAAAGCATTTAGAATTGGCTCTTCGTAGCATTTCCACTCATCTTACATGTATTTTCAGATGCAAGTTCTTGTTCGTCAATGTATACATATAATTTAAGACTATACAGCTTGGTTAAATGTTAACTTAAAGCAACGTGTGGGTTATATACATTGTGTGTGAAGACATCAGGTCCAGGCTCTGACCATCATGCATGGGTAATGGGAAAGAATGCATCCGTCTCTCTCATGCTTCTTAGATTTACCCATTATATTATCTTATGATATATATTATCTTATATTATTTGGTTAGTGGTCAATTCTTAATGTAGTGGTAACACTGGAATTGTAATGTGTTAAGCCGGACCAGCATTTTGTAGGTTGAATATAGTAGGTATACTCTGTGATATTTATAAAGGCATGCAATTGTAGCTGTTGAAATTCTAAGATACATTTGTCACTCCCAACATTTCTCTTGCTCTGCTACTAGTTTTCTCATATTGACCTTGTTTTCCCATGATATGGATCATGATGTTTCTCAGATATTTTTCTGTAAACTCTATCTCTGTCCTTTTTTATATCAATGAACGTTACACATAAAACTTCTGCATTTGGGTGCTTCCCATTTGGGTGATACAGTATGTCAAAAAATACTGTAATGACGATATGAAACATTGGGAACCATTGTCATGCCAACGTCATAGTCAATGCAGGGTAACCTAAGCAGCATTGAATTCACAAAGTTTCCTCACCTTAGCTGCACGCAGTGGCTGGAATGAGCCAGCATTCAAAGCCTTGTATATTGTAGAAAATATGAAGCATATCTATTGTGTAATGAATTTTGACCTGAACAGACTCCAGATCTCAGTGGGCAATGCCATAGTGAGTATGATGTGGTATAGTCACTAGAGGGTGATGGTATTAATTATCAAAGCAGAATTGTCAAACGTTTGTTTTTTATCAAGCAGTCCTTTACGATTCTCAAAGTTCCTCTCTTTAGTGCACTGACCTTGATGTTAAATCAGGTTTTCCACAAGTGGGCAAAATATTCTTCCTGAAACAGCAGTGCATTGACATGAGACCCATGAACAAAATGAGATGAAAGGAATGCTGGTTAGTAAATCATGATGGTGACACTGTATCATGGGACTTCATATTCTTTTCTGGGGAGCCGCTGTCCTAAAACACCTGATCCAGTTAATGTAGGCCTTGTGTAAGGATATAAGAGCCAGGTGTGCTTGTAATAAACTCTGCAGAGTAATGGTCCAGGTAGCTGGATGGTAGACGATATGCTCTCTGCTGCTGTTTCATTGAGACAGTGAGGTCAGCATTGTTGGTCTTATATACAGTAGAACCACTGAACTGTGGAGGTGAACTTCTAGTCACCTCAGTGGATCATTCAGTTATCAAGGCTCTGAATGGCCTTTTCTTGCATTACACTACTGATCAGTTTAGTAACCATATATTTTCCTACAGATCTGCTCTCTCTGACTCAACAACATGTTTGAAAACTCAATTGCCTGTTACTGATCTCTGATATCTGAACCAGGAAGGCCAATCAGAACTGGGCACAATAGGACAGACAGCTATGCCAAGAGGTCCATTATGTTGCCTCTAATGAGGATTTAGATGTAGTGCTGCACTCAATCTTCACCACACTCTGAATTGCAATTGTGTAATTTAGAAATGTGTCTATGTTGCTATTTCAGTGCAGTTTTTATTGAATTTTATGCACTTTCAGAAAGAAAGGGTAGTTCAAGGATTATCTGGGTAATTAAAATAAAATAATCCTATACCATTACTGACAGGAAACCCATATAGTGTTAATGTAATGATAAAACATTAGGGATGCCCCAAGAATTACAAACCACAGAACCCTTAAGAATGAAAGATGGAACCTTAAGAGAAAAGGTTTGGTGGTTTTTTTATCCTAATTTCAGATGATGTTTAACGGATGAATTTGTTTTGTCTTGAATGCAACACTGAGTAAATTGGCAGTGTTAGAGAGGCTGATTGGCTTAATAGTTTTGTCAGGTCCAAGTAGCTAAAAAGACCTTCTGAACCAGTGTTCTTCCAAGATAAGCACAAAAATTACTGATTATTTCCATTAGTAATGATTTGCCTAAGGCATGTGTGGTCAGAGGTGCCAAGATGCATAAGGGGGGAAGCAGATTCAATGTCTATGTGCTCTTCAATTCAGTAGACAGACTTCCGTTGTGACTTTTCCATAGAGCCACTGTTTGTTTGCATGTGACTGTTGGTTTAATCCTACATTAGAGCCACTCCTGGCCATCCAATCCACTGAGTTAATTATTGATCACAATCTGTGATCAGAGTGAATTGCTTATTGTAATGCTGATGAGATGTGTTGATGAGAAAGTACAGACTTGTTTTGAGTGAGACATCGGTCATGGCTCTGTGGATAACTGGCAGTTTGTTGCCAGGTTTCAGGTCATATTTTTACAGAGAAAACTGATTGTTTATTAGTTTAGAGTTATTGGCTTTAGCAACTCATTTGGAACAAATCATTTGGAATTTGCATTTTGGTATGTGCAGCTTTGTCCAGTTTATCACCTTCTGTTCATAATGATGTTTCTATTCTTTTATCAGTATCTTTTTTGTTAACACAACTTTATTGTTAAATAGGCAATTGTGAATATTTGTTACCATGAGAAGTATTGCTGGTTGCTAATCAAGAGCAAAGCAAGAAGTAGTAGCTGTCATTTGCCAGCTGTTTTTAAAGTGTTTTTTTGTGTTACTTTAGTTACAAGAACTGAAGCTTGTGTCATCACAGCTTTCTGGGAATGTTCAGCCTAAACTGATGCATACGGACTGTTGTTGATCTGGTGCGTTTAAGTAATGGGTGGCGTGTGGTACAGCTAACTTGTGTAGACAGCATGAATACAGGAAGTGTAAATGCAACATAGAAATGTGGGAAATGATGATATGGAAAGAATGTGTCTGTGCCATTTACACAACTCATAAACTAGGTCTATTTTTAGCATTCTTTTGAGGAGGTTAACATGACCTGTGTGTTTACAGTGCAAAAGATTAAGAGTAGGCTTTTCATAGCATAGTCAGTCCTCTTTCATTCACTTTCAGATGCACAAGTTCTTCTGATGTATAAGCATCATTTAAGATGACATATTTTGGTTAACTGTTAACATAGGTGGTTGGTCCTAAAGTTACCAAGTCTTATAGTAGAATATATTATGTACATTTGTGTGAAGACACCAGGTTCAAGCCCTGACCACTGTGTGTGGGTATAGGGAGAGAATGTTATATGTGTAGAGCTGACTCTGGTCTGTCACAGAATTTCTGCAGCTGGAACGAGCCAGCACTTGAAGTTATGCATCATCATGGTTTGAACTCCTATCTGTGTACCACACTGTCACTGTTTCTTATAGTCCTGGGATTTCATAGATGCATGTACACAATCCCCTAAAATTATAGACATTATAGACTATAGAAAGAAAATTAGCACACTGGGCATCCCACTGTTTCTCCTATGGCCAAAGTACAATTTGAGACTGACACAAATTTTAGTTTTCACAAAGTTTGCTGCTTCAGTGTTTTTAGATCTTTTTGTCAGATGTTTCTTATAAGCACTTTATAAGTATTTTTTTTTTACTTTTATTGACAAATACATCAAGTTTATGCAAAGACAAATATTTACAGCATTGACCCTTCTTTTTCAATACTTTTTTTGCCCTGGCATGCTGGATATCAGCTTCTGGGCCAAATCCTGGCTGGTGGCAGCCCGTTCTTGCCTAATCAGTGCTTGGAAATTATCACAATTTCTGTGTTTTTGTTTGTCCATCTGTTTTTTGAGAATTGACCACAAGTTCTCAATGGGATTGAGATCTGGGGAGATTCCTGGCCATGGACCCAGAATTTCAATGTTTTGTTTACCAAGCCACTTACTTATCACTTTTGCCTGTGACATGGTGCTCCATCATGCTTTAAAAAAGCATTTTCATCATGAAATTGCTCCTGGATTGTTGGGAGAAGTTGCTCTTGGAGGATGACATGCTGGATATCAGATTCTGGGCCAAATCCTGACTGATGGCAGCCCATTCTTGCCTAATCAGTGCTTGGAGATTATCACTATTTCTTAGGGTTTTTTTGTCCACCTGCTTTTTGAGAATTGACCACAGGTTCTCAATGGGATTGAGGTCTGGGGAGTTTCCTGGCCATAGACCCAAAATTTCAATGTCTTGTTCACCAAGCAAAAATGCATTTTCATCACAAAATTACTCCTGGATATTTGGTCCAAGTTGCTCTTGGAGGATGTTTTGAGGAAGTTTGAGAACTTAACTTTGGTAACGGTGAGCTCCTACCTGTAAACCTAGTTCTGGAGGAATGGTGTCACTGAGAGCTCTCCATCCCTTCATGATCCCCAAAAACCACAAAAATCTAAAGCACATGAAAGTACATAAAAAGGCTGAATTCCTGTCAAGCACACTAGCGCTACCACACTACCACTGCCTTTTTCCTGTGCATGATTTTTCTTGTCAATTAGAGTTTAAGCTTTATAAATAAAGCATCCTTACC
>JANCOA010000019.1:11246186-11258310 GCA_024363135.1 Leptodoras oyakawai | reverse complement strand
ACACTCTGCTCTTACTGGTGCAATGTGCAATTAATGAAGATTGGCCACCAGGCTGGTCCAATTTAGCCATGAAACCTACCACACTAAAATGACAGGTGTTTCAGTTTCATTGTCCAACTCCTGTGTGTGTATGTGTGTGTGTGTGTGCATCATGCATGCATGCATCACTCCACACAAACAGTAACCAGTAACAGAGTTCAGAATTGAGAAGACTAGTCTTTTTATAACAATATTGTTGCTAAAATAAAAACCTAAATTGTAATAGACAAGGACAGGGTTTTATTATGCATATAGTCAGGTTAAGCCACCCATGTTCAGCCCAGACCTGCATACATTATTAAAAAAAAAAAGGATTTTTGATACTGTGTGTTAGTCAATTATAACAAAAGGATTACCACTCTGCATATCATAAGTCACAGTTAATATGCTAGACATTAGAATTTTGGAGAGTTTTATTAATGGTCTAATGATGAATGATGTACTACTTGGATATAACTGCATAAAATATATAATTGTGTTTTTTGTTTTTTTAAGCCCCGTGGTGCTGTTCAGGTTCTGAAGGCAAGTGATTCTTTTGAAGAATTGCTGAGAGAGAGACCAGTGATCTCCCGGAGGCCCAGCTCAGGAGATTACTACAGGAATATCAGTGAAACGCAACGAGACATGGACAGCCTTAAGGTTAATCTCATTAACACTTCAGATCTGTCTCTTTTAGAATATAGGGAAATAAGCTTATGTCCCATTTATTAAGGTTTTGAACAAATTTGGCACTTATATGATTATATGATAAAAATCCAGACAGAATTCCTCCATTCCTAGTAGCATTACCAAACAATAAATCAGTACATGGAACAGTAAGAATGATTAATGATTAATCATTAATGAATCAAGAAGTAATGATTCTTGAAAAGGAAGCACATACTGTATCCCAAATTCCAACATTTAAGGATATCCAAAGACTATAAACTATTATTTAGACTGTTATTAAATGGTAGTTATACCCTTATTATTATTATTATTATTATTATTATTATTATTATTATTATTATTGTTGTTGTTGTTGTTGTTGTTTTGATTATTATAATTATTATTTCTGCCTCCAGCAGACTGAGACTAAAGATACCCCTGAAGCTTGTCACCGGACTCTATCACCTGCTTCCCCTCTTCCTTCTTCCCCTTTCTCTCATCTTTTATCCTCTACAAAGACTTTGTCCAGCAGCGTTGTGCACAGCCAAATAGCCAGCAGGGGTAAGAGAGCCTCATTGAGCCTGATTTTTCCCCTTTTTACCTCTGAAAGTTGCTTATGGGAACTGACATCATTATTGACTCTTCCTCCCTTAATTTCACTTAATGACTTAATTCCACCATAGTGAGTAATGCTAATCAGGCTGTGTAAATATGATCAGAGCAAGAGCGGAAACATATGAGAAGAAAAAGTAATGTTCATGTCATTGCAGTGATGAAAAACTTAACCTCCAGTAAACCAGTTCCAGAGAAAGGGAGAAAGCTTTTGGGAACGATGAAACTGGGAGATATGAAATCAATCACCACTCTAAGAAAATCTGGATTGTCAGAGCGATTGACTCCTGCTGTATGTACATTCAGGTGTTATTCTTTTTAGAACAGAAATGTACAGAATGTACAGAAATTGCTTGGTTTTTGACTTATGGGTTTACATTTGTGCTGATTTAGTTTGGGCTGCCTATGATAATATATTCTGATATAAATAAGCTGCTAATGAGTGTGCTTTTTTTGTTATCTCTTTGTAGAATAAGATGGTGGTGTTACCCTCAGAAGAGGCTAACCTATCTGATATTGACTACCTGGTGCCAACTCATGATGAGAAGGGCAGTCCTATAGCTGAATGGAAGAGACAAGTGATGGTGAGGCAGCTTCAGACTAAACTGTTAGATGATGAAGCCCAGAGAAGGAAGGTAAGTACTAAAATGTTAAGCTGCTGTAAAGATTTGTTGCGTTATCTTAACTCATAGCAACTTTCGATCGAAAATACCCATGTTGTACTGTATGCCCTTGACAGGAGAATGGGAGCAGATATGCAAAGATGGACAGCTGGAGGTACTCTCAAGCACACAACGCCATACTGGGTCCATTTGGAGAAATGCTAACTGAAGATGATCTCATTTACCTGGAGAAGCAGATCCAATGTGTCTCAATGCAAAAGAACTGCAAGGGCTATGAAATGGAGCTGGCCCGACTAGTAGAGGAACTCCGAAACATTCTTCCAGCACCCATTGTCAACATTACAGTCAATACTCAGTACAGAAACCCAAACACACAGGTTAAACTGCCTGTCTGGTGTAATCGGATATCTGGCATAGTCATGAGCATGTCCCTGCTTATGACTAACTTGACCGATGAGTCTACTTCCAAAATGCCTAACTCTGAACTTGTGACTGTCTTCTCTCAAACTCTTGAGAGGAAAAATTCAGCGCGGGGACGTAGGGCCGAAATCGAAAATGAGATTCATGAATTTGGAGTATCTGTGAGCAATCTTAAGTCCAACTTTGAGAATAAAGATCCTCCAGTTTCTGAGGATTCAGAGAATACAGAGCTGTGTGTGCAAAAGGAAGAAGCACCTGAGTGTGCCTCAGTAAATCCCTCAGAGAATGATGAGTCAGCAGAGGTTGAGCAAAATGATTCAGGCAGTGAATGTGATGAATTCAACAATGTTATGGAGAGCACTAGTCTACGAAAGGAACGTATAGTTGTCCTGTTCCTGGGTCACTGGAAGAAGTCTGCTTATGCTGTAACTCTCAAAAATGCCCAGAGGAAGCTCAGCCTGGACAGTGTTGAGATGCCAGAGAGGAGCCAGGTTCACCGCAAGGCCAGTTTGGATATCTCACCAAAAAAGATGATAGAGCATGGCTCTTTGGGACAATTCTTCAAGCAGAGAAGTGCCATCAACAAAATGATCGGCAACTGGAGAAGCATGATCTCGATTGTTCCATCGCGGCAAATCCGGCGGCTTAATCGTCAACAGGCCCTTTATTCACCTGAGCAGTTCCTGCCCCGGCTAAACGGAGCACCTTTTGAATATGACTCTCTGACACTTGATCTTTTCATGCTAGGTTACTTCCACATCCTTGAGCAAGACCTTTCAGCTGATGAGAGGAAGATGAGGCACTTGTTGTGCTTTGAAGTATTTGACCATTTGGGTAATTTTAGCTGGGAGACAGTGCGGGATTTCCACAAGGCTGTCATCCAAGACATTGAGGCTGGAAATAGGGAATGGAAAGATGGGTTTGAGGATATTAAGATAAAGTTCTTTAGCAAGATTCCTCCCCAAGTGAAAAGCATGGAAAAAAGCCCACAAGCAGAGATAAGGCCAGTGCCCAAAGTGATTATCCAAACTCCAACCCCTGATGAAGATGATACCTTGATGAGAAGTACAGACTTTACCAGCTTGCTCAATGATGACATCTGCAAGTACATTGACAGGAGTTTTGCCTTTTGGAAAGAAAAAGAGGCTGAGATTTTTGACTTTGAATAATACAGAAGCACTGAAAACATCATTATTTTTTTTTTTTACCAATTATAGATGTAGCCATTTCCAACCCATTTAGCTAAATCTCATAACAGCTGCTTGCCTGCCTGTTTTTTTTCTGTATATATGAATGAACAGATACAAACAATTGGCTAGCAGTTTTTCCACAGGGGGTGATGAAAGTCATTGCTTTAACCCCAAGAGCAGGGTCAGTTATGCTCTGTACACCTCACAGTCATGGATAGTTGTGCATCACTGCTATCACTGAACTCATGTTTTCCCAGTAACATAAGATAGTTTCCCCACTTCTCAGCTCACCATGCTTTTCTTTTTGATATATACTGTATGTCTATTGCATATACTAGCCAGAAATTGAAATGCCTTGTTGAAATTTTGTTATTTAAAGTCTTTTTTTTTTTTTTTTAAACAGTTGTGTGGAATTCATCAAAACATTAAGAGCAGTTTGAATCTTTCTTCAGGTTTGCTGTGGACATGAGAACAACTTGCTACTAAAATAACTTTGTAAGCATGTTGACAGATTTCACAATGGAAGAAGGTGCAGAACTGTAATAAACCATTTGATAATGTATATGGACTTGTCTATGTAGTGTCTAAATCTGCTTTCTTCTTTTCTTAATGCCAATTTTAAGCCACGAGTATGATGTATTTTAATTAATGCACTTGATAATGGGGAGAAACGTCTTTAAAAAGATATGGAAGTGAGCGTTGGAGGTGCATCAGGAAAATGTGGGAGGGGTTGTAATAAAAAACACATCACATCCCTAACTCCAACCCTGACATGTTTAAAGCATTTTTTTAGCATGCTAATGAAGTATTATATATAATTAGCACATTTTGTCAGTAGCTGAGTTTATGGCCCTGAGTTCTTTGCTCTATTTTTCCCCCTAGTGGAATAAAGGGGACTAGCTCTTTTTTTTAATCTTCCAATTCCATTATAGTGCACAAGACCATTTTTTTTTACTTCATTTTCATTGATTTGATTCATTATGTGGGCCTAAATCTAAATGGAACCTTGGAACCTATTCTAAGCTTCCAATCAGAACCAGTCATCTAAGGCAGAGTTCACATTCTGCTCATAACTAGGTATAAAAATCGTCAACAACTATGCCATCACAAACAATAAAAAAAAAAAATTCAAGTAAAATCTAAGCTCTAACACCAAGTGTTTGTTAGTCCTATTATCAGAGGAGGGTGAGTTGGGGGGAAATTTAAAAGACTAATTTATATTAGAAATAATGAGTCATCATTTCTAATAATAAAACTGCTGTTTTCTTCAGTAACTGCCCTATAAGTTTTGGGACAAACTGCACTTGACTGTCTTTTGTCTAAAATTCTGATTAAGGGCCAAGCGTGAACTGTTGTAACCCTGTTGTTTTTGTTTGGGTTATTCTTCCTTTTTTGTCTCCCATCGAATGTAGCATGCAGACTGAACCATAAATTATAGAGGATGAAATTTAGTCCATAGATAATATTCCCTTCCACCTCTCAGGCAAGGAAAATGGGCCCAGCTGGGCTGATGGTGAGTCTAACACAGAACACTGTATGTTTTAGCCCATATTTTGAGAATTCATAAGCCTAGAGACAATTGTTATTTACTCTGATTGCTTTCCAGGTTGGACCCATAAACCCCACCCACTTAGATTTTTTTGTTAATGTGCATACTTTGCTAAATGAAATAGAACTTGAGAACATATTCTAAGGTTCCAATCAGAACCGGTCATCTAAAGCAGAGATCACATTTTGCTGAACAACATCAACTATGCCATTACGTACAATGAAAAAAAATGCTTTGAGAAAAATAAAGGGGGATGGGAGGGGGTAGTTGGGGCTGGGTTGTCCAGGCTTTCACCTGAATAAATACTCACTTACAGGTTCTTACTTGAATAAATAAGCCATGAGGCTAATTAATTTACTGCTATGATGAATGTAAAACATTTTTTTTTCCTCTGATTTTCTCTGCTGCATCAGAAGTGTTGGGAGGATGGAAAACTACAGGGTGGATGGTGAAGAATGATGATGAATCATCTAATTCAGCCACTCCAGTTTGTGTGTGTGTGTGTGTGTGTGTGTGTGTGTGTGTGTGTTGTGCGTGTGTACATTGTTTTCATGAAATGTCAGGACACAGCGGAAAACAGTCACGTCAGAACATGTCAATGTCAGGACCAAAAACTGTCCTACCTTTACTGACCATAATAACGTGTTCATCAGCCTTTTTACTCTAAACTCTAAAAGAGCCCAAAGATTTCCTTTTGGATATTGAGGTTAAGGCTTTAGCTGCACTAATTATGAGAATGTCCTGATAAAGATAGTAAGACCCATATGTCTGTGTGGCAGATGCTCACAAGTAATTGTAAAAAAAAAAATCCAAGTCAAGTCAAGCTCATCAGACATTTCATTAATGCCCCAAAACATAAACAATAAAATAATGTCCACGGGTCCCAAATCTCGAGTCTGAGTCGACTGTCAAGTCACGTCTCAAGTCAGTGTGTCTGTGACTTAAGTGTGATTCGAGTCCTCTCTGGTGTGTGTTTGTTTCTCTTTAAGAACAGGTGAGAATTCATCCCAGAGAGTTGGCTATCTGAATTTAGAGCCTTACCACAGAACCAAAAATAGTACAGTGGAAGGCGAGCATGCTGTGAGTTGACAAAAGCGGTCTGTGGCCCTGATTTCAACAAGCCGCAACAAGCCTCTTGAGTCTTTTAGATCGTTCTATTAAGCAATGTGTGATTTCTGCTTTCATCCAGCTCGGAGGTAAGGTTAAACTTTTGATTTTTATCTAACACACATTAAGTATTGCATCTACAGGAGATGTTAGCATAGAGCTGCTTAGTATCAGTTTCTGAACTTCGGGCTAGCTGTTAGATGCTACTGAGTAAACAAATAACATACAGTGTAATCAATCCACATACAAGTGCTAAAAATGTCCTTTTGACACTTCACCATGCTGATTATAACTATGAAGTCATGTAAAGGACAAAAGAAGATCAGTTTGTTTGGATCCTAAAACATGAAATTATGACCTATTAGGTCACGCTTCAAACTAAAGATTTCAGTATAAAAATGCTTTGTCAATGCAAAAACCACAAAATTTATGAAATACACAAACGTTCGCTCCTTAATATTATGGTACATGTCATTCTTCAGTTTTATAAAACTGAAAAAGTGGCAGCTTGGTTGTGCTGGGATTGTGAACTCGTGACCTTCCGATTAGTAGTCCAATGTCTTAACCACTGAGTTACCCCTGCCACTTCACATGATTGCACTAATGTCAAACACTTGATAAGTATGTTCATCTTTAGTCTTTTTATTGTTCTGTAAAGCAGACCATTTAAAAAGTGCATGATTATGAATTCTTAATTATGTCATCTTTACCCATTGTCATGACTTCATTACTTTATTTTGTTATCTTTACTGGCTCACAGTGGGAAACCATAACACGATAACACTTATTATATTACTCCACTGCTTTAATGCTGGATATTTATGCATGTAAATGGCTAAGTCTAAGACAAATTTCATCTCTTCCTATGTAGATAAATATTTCACAGAAGAGTTGGTTGGGTTGCAACCCATTAAGACCATTGAACCATTGGTCACTGGATCAAAAAGTGTCATCATGGTGCGTAATGTGGATGATCTAGACTTTTGTCTATCCTCTCACTCACATAGCATGTTGGAGGGACTGCATTCTCTCTGTTCTCATCCCAATTTTGTGGATGTGACCTTAAGTGCCGGTGGCCGGGAATTTCCCTGCCACCGGGGCATCCTGGCTCTCTGTAGCCTCTACTTCCACTCCATGTTCTCAGGTGACTTTGTGGAGAGCATAGCTACACGGGTAGAGCTTCATGGCGTGGATCCTGATGTGCTTGCCACCCTGCTGGACTTTGCTTACACTGGAAAACTTACCATCAATCAGGGAAATGTGGAGGGCCTGATATGCACTTCAAGTCAGCTTCAGTTCCAGACAGTTCGTGCTGTCTGTAGTCGATACCTGCAGCACCAGATAGATGCTAGTAACTGCCTTGGCATACAAGAGTTTGGAGAGATCCATGGTTGTCCTGAGGTGGTGGCCAAAGCCAAAGCATTTCTTTTGGAGAACTTTGAGTCAGTGCAGCAGCATGAGGAGTTTCTGTTGCTGGAAAAGGATAAGCTAGTGGCTTGTCTGAAGGACGAGGGTCTGCAGGTGCGGAATGACTGTGCTCGAGTTGAGGCAGCACTAGCATGGGTCAGGCATTGCAGAGACAGCCGAATCTGCCACCTGCCAGAACTACTGAGACTGGCTAGACTACCTCTTCTGCCTGCGTCCTACCTTATGGAAATCCTCTTGAAAGACCCTCTAGTTCAGGACTCTCCAGAATGCAAAGAACTGCTGGAGGTTGTTTCCAGAGAGGTTGGTTATCTCTCTGTGTGTTACAAATATCAAGCACACATAGCCAAGAAAATATTGCATGGTCAATTTTTGTGCATCATGTTAAATCTCATTATTTCAGAAAATTAATATGAAACCAGGCGAGTCAGCACAGAGCCCTTTCCTAAATACCCCTCACAACCTGCAGGAAGTGTTGTTTGTGATGGGTGGACGCTCACTAGATGACTCTGATGAAGAAGATGAGGAGGAAGATGGTGATCGAGAGATAAGGATTCATCCCAAGAACTGTGCTTTCTACAACACAAAGCTTAGTAAGGACAGCTTTATTGCTGACTCACTTAGACTAACTGATATAAAGAAACAGCTTTACTAACTAATTACTACAAGTCAACCGTATTTTAAAAAGGAATATTGTCTGTTCTTTTTACAGAGCAGTGGCATCAGCTACCAGATTTTCCCAACTACAATAAGTGGGGTTATTCCACTGTCTCTTTAAACAATGATGTGTATGTTACAGGTAAATAGCAATTAACAAAAAAATTCTAATTCTTTTCTGCTGTATTGTAAAAAGAAAAAGAAGAAAGGAATAGCATTGAGAAGGCATTGAGAAGGAAACTGAACCTTTTGGAAAAAAAAGATCAAACAAATATGTAGTTTCCCAGCCCATATTTGAGTGCTGCTTTATATGAATGGAACACCGTCACCATGAAGGATTTGTAGAGGATAAAGAAGAATATCCTGTGACTATAAAGAAAATCTTTCTGGGACTCTCATAAGAACTGGAGCCACTTAAGAATTATAAGGGTACTAAACACACTTGCTAATGGAACACCTAGCTTTTCAAAGACTTAGTGACCTAAACTCTCTTCCACCTTCAAACAGCCTTTACCTCTCACATTTCTCTCTTTTTTTTATAGAAGTCTTTGTTTTAGTTCTTTGGAATTTTAATACACTGCCAATACAAAGCCAGCATTATTTCCCAAGAGATATCCAGTACACTTGGAAAAAAAAAATTATAGTCTCTTAATGACTTCTAGGTTTTCTCTTTCCCAGGAGGTTCAAGAGGTTCCCAGTCCAATACCTGGTCAACCACAGAGACCTGGAAGTATATCACTCGTGAAGGGAGGTGGGTTACAGTAGCGCCAATGTTGAGGCCCAGAACTAACCACTCCTCTGCAGCACTAAATGGAGAGATTTATGTCATTGGAGGTAAGAAAATAATGGAAATACGTAGTATCGGTTCTAGACTGTATGGGAAGGCTAACTTTTATATAAAATCTGCACCTTATTTTCTCCTTTAGACATAAATAAATAATACTTGGTTCCTATATAACTCTATCTGGTTTCCAGCTCATATCTATTTGATTATCCCATAGTGTTTCTTTCATTTTCAGGCACAATGATGGACATTGTAGAAGTAGAACACTATGACCCATACACTGACAGCTGGGCTCTGACAGCTCCTGCAGTGAAATACGTGACCAACTTCACGGCCACTGCGTGTCTGGGGAAGCTGTATGTCATTGGCTCCTGTGCAGTCAAATATAATGCACTGACTCTGCAGTGCTACAACCCCGTGATCGGTAAGAGTCACCAAGGGCCATAATGTTTATAGGTTAAACAACCAGAGATGAACACCAGGACAAGAATCAACATGTCATAAGTAATGGACAATGCAATAAATAGAAACCTAATAATCTAATAAAATTCCATTTTTTTCCCATTTTTGATTGAGTATTGGGTTATACTGAACCTATACTGGTTCAATACCATATAATCAGTGTTGTGTTAAATACACGTTAATGAAAATATGTCAAATCCTCAGCTCATTCAAGACCAATCTAGAGTTTTACATCCATTGTGGCCCAATACTGATATCAGTACCACTACATTCCTGTTAAAGATCACATATTATAAAAAAATCTATTTTCCAGGTTTTGTGAACATACCACTGGGTCTCTGAAGTTCCTACCAACTTTGAGCCCAGTCAGTTCCTTGTTTGCTGAGAATTTCAGAATACATGGGATTAAATGCTCTGTTCAGAATCTGTATGGCTTATTATGTAACTAGCAATCTCATCGAAATGATACAGCTTCCCATCTGATTAGCTCCACCTAGTGCAAGAGTATCTCTACCCACAGCTTGAGAATGACTTTGGCAAAGAGATGCAATTTTTGAAGTGTTAAGTAGAAGCTAAGAAAAATGCATGGCCAATGAGCTATGTCCAGACCAACACATATTGTTGCATTATAACAGCTGAGTGGATAAACCTTATTTTTGATGGTAACATCCCAAAAAACGGTTGCGCTTTAGGTGTGATTCTTCCGTTGGAGAATGGGAGAATCATGGCCTTTGTACCTAAATGCTTGAACAACCCATGTCATGGGAATTAAAAAAAAATGGCAGTTTATACAATTACTTATGACCATTAATTATTTTCCACCCTGTAAGTAATTCAGTTCATGTAAGCTGAAACTCGAGCAACTAGTAGTGATTACAGCTTAATTATTGAGATACAAAGCAACTGGAAACAGAACTTTTTTGTACTTTTTTTGTGTAGCTCATAAACCCTTGATAATAACTCATTGAACTTGGTTGAGAATTGGTTACTTTATGGCACTTTTTATGCAGAAAATATGGCCATTCTTGATATGTAACAAATGGTGGACAAGTTGAATGACACATCGACCTCAGTCCCATCAGCCAACATGGCATCTATGTAAATATGCCTATGGGTACACCCTGTGGCAGAGGGGGCAGGGCGAGCAGTGGCTCATTATCATTAAACAGGCACTGAAAAAAGTATTTGGAGACAGAGTGAAAAGTGAGATGTAGTATTTTGACCAAAGAATTTCACAGACAGTTAATTAAGACCCCAGAGAATGTGGGAAAATGTGTATAGTAAGTTTTTCAAAGACCCTATATAGCCCATGTTCTTTTCCTCTGAGGGCAGCATGGTGGCTTGGTGAGTAGCACTTTTGCTTCACAAGAAGGTCCTGGGTTTGATCCTGGGTATTTTTGAAAAAATAAAGGCAGCGGTGGGGGGCGGGTAGATGCGGTGCGGGTAGATGTGGGGCATCACTACACGTTTGCACTCATAGTGTACTCAGTATAGACCCAGCTCCCAACCCAACTTTGAGAATAGAATAACTGCTATTTTTTTTTTTATCACGTTAATGCAGAATGTTAACGCCGATAACGGCCCACAAGCAGCACTAAGGTAAAATGCCAAATAAAATAGCACAACTTCTAAGCTAACAGTTAGCTCTGCATTAACCCACCAATTCCTGACCGCTCTTTGTGTAACTTCAAGTGCCTGATGAAGTTTGATGTTGTAGAATATCCATCCGTAATCTTTGAACTACAGGTTTTACAAAAAAAAACTACATCGTAGTTCTTGAAAGCGAAATCGATCAATTTGGGGATCATTTTTCCTCTGAGGATATTTCAGATTAAATTCACTGCACAACGCCACTTTGGTGATGCTGCAATCTGATTGGTTGCTCCGTTGCTGTGCGAGTAGCGTGGAATAACACCTTTGTGTGGCACAGAGAAAGTGCGCAGTGCATGTTAACTCAAGGAAAGTTAAACAGATTGTGAGGGATAGTTTTTATTTTTTGAGGAAAAACATCAAGTCATCTCAAGTCACAGGGCTCAAGTCAAGTCAAAGTCCCGAGTCATTGGTGTTCAAGTCCAAGTCGAGTCACAAGTCTTTGCCCATTTTTCCAAGTCAAGTCACAAGTTGTCAAATTTGTGACTCGAGTCTGGCTCGAGTCTAAGTCATGACTTTCAAGTCTACACCTCTGCTGTCTGGAGTCTGCATGTCTTCCCCATGTCTGCGTGGGTTTACTCTGGGTAATCAGGTTTCCTCCCACAGTCCAAAGACATGCAAGTTAGTTCAATTGGGCATACAAAATTGCCCCATGACTGTGTTTAAAAGTTGAGCTTGTGTACTGATGAAAGAATTGTGTATCGACATAACCCTGTGTTTGTCATGAATAGCCAGTGATGCTGAAATTATGTTAAAAACCAATAAACATCTTATTCCCTGCATAAAAGCAATCAATAGGAAGATATTATCCAAAACTCAAGGGACAGCTACAGATAAGCTAATGCAATGATGAAACATAAATGAAACATACTAATGGACAGAAAGGGCGGCACGGTGGCGCAGTGGATAGCACCGTCGCCTCACAGCAAGAAGGACCCGGGTTCGATCCCCGGGTGGG
>JANCOA010000019.1:11229139-11241889 GCA_024363135.1 Leptodoras oyakawai | reverse complement strand
CCTGTCTAGGGTTGGTTCCTGCCCTTGCGCTCAGAGTTGCTGGCTGGGCACCGGCTCCCCCGTGACCCCGTAACTGGAAATAAGCGGTCCAGATAATGACTGACTGACAAATTAAAGGATAACTTCTGGCTGTCATGGGCATTTTTGCCATGGTTCCTTTAGTGAGAAAGTCAGAAGTTATCAAATACAAATCAGTACAGAAGTTATCATTTGTATTGATCCTTTGTAGTGATCTCCTTTATCCTATGTTGAAGCATTTCTATCCTAATAGGAGTGATCTCCACAATGACCCGCCTCCATCCACAGGACACACTGAACAGTCTGTTAAAGATGAAAATGATATAAATCATATGAATTTCACAGTCACCTGATTTCAGCTCAACAGAACATGTATGACAGATCTTTGAGAGACAGTGCTCTCCACAACCATCACCAAAGCACCAAATAGCAGAATGTCTTTTGGAAGAACTGTGTCCATTACATGTTTGTTAGAAATGCAGGAAACCTTGTGTTTTGGAAGTGTATTCTAGGCTCTAATAATAATAAATATTATTAGATTATGAAAAAACAATAGTTACTGAAATCAATAGTTATTTTCATAAAAACACAGAGAACCTTCCACTTCCTTCCAACCAACCTCATCATGTCTGTCTTGTAAGTAGTCTTGTTACAAGTAGTTGCCCTTTAAGCAAAAGAGGCAGAGCTTGATACCTTCTGGAGGTGGAGCTTATTTCATATCTGGAAAATCAAATCAAGAACCTTTGCACTGCATGTAATAGTATCAAACACAGCTTTTATAAGATAGGTAACATTTTACAATACTGTTCAACAATTCATAAGAATGCAGGAGCTAAGCAATATTGAATGAGTAGTTCTTCATTAACAGTTCATAGGTCTTCAGTATTATCTGTACAGTAATTAACTGTATTCTATATAGTGTGATTAACTTATATTTCACCTGCAGAACTACTAGTTATCTACGGCACTTTTAAAATAACACCTGATTAATTGCATGACACGCCGATGTTAATTCCCAATAGCTAATATGTTCCTCCTGGAGATAAGTAATATATCTTATTCTAATACCTTAGTGTCTATAATGTAAATGTTTATATGTTATAATTTGTATTGTAATAGATAAGATGTATATAAGATGTTTGCTCCTTTACATTGACATCAGTGTAATTCTGTCTTCTTAATGATGATGTTACAGAAACTAGAAGAATCCCTGCTCAACCCAGACAGCAGCACTGAGGAGAAGGCCCTCACAGTACAGAGTGATGATATGGAATCCTTTTCCACGTCTGTTCCTGCTCTCATACGGCAGATTGTCACCCGAAACCTGGCTGATGGACCTTCAGGTACACCAAATGACTTTACCTGTTATATAGCAGCAGTGGTGTATGCATATACTTTACATCCTGACCTTTCTTGTATTTTCTGCTCCTAGTTTCAGGTGCTGCCACTGGTGAGAACAATGTACTGGAAGAGAACCGGCGTCTAAAGGATCTGCTTTCCCAGACCCGTACGGACAGAGACCAACTGCTCAGCAAGCAGGCTGCTTTAACCAGCAGGGTAGGAACATGTACACATATCCTCAATCAGTGTATTCATTTCCTCTGACTTTGAAGAAGTTGAACTATTGTGAGCAAGTAACAGGGTAAATAAAGAAAACCCTCCAGGGGCAGGGTCATACTTTCTCTTCTTCTATTGTGTCAGATGAAAGTGGCTTTCTGTCTGAGACCACACCATAACAAATGCTATTTATACCTACTTAGGTATAAGTAGCTAATAGCTACTTCAGGAACCAATCAAGATTCTCTTATGGAATATGTGTAATGTTTCCTTGTGTAAATCATCCTGTACATTTAAATCAATACCCTTAAACTCACCTTCAAAACATGATGGTGCTATTGTAGAAAAATAGTAAACAACAGGTCGATGTGATGTCTTGTACCACACCGACTTTTCACCTATTAACATTTTTTCTCCCTTATTAATTAAGAACATGTCATCCATTTTTATCAGTATATATTTACATTGGATGTTGAAGAAAGACAAGTTACTTCCTGTATTCACTTATATTATAGTTCTTCCCTTATTGAAAAAAAATCAGTACCAGTCTCTCTTTATTTCCTCCATCTTCTGAAGGGAGCTTCAGATTGGCATGTTACAGAGGAACCAGTAATCACAAAGCCCTCCATTAAGGTTGAAAGAAAATTTAACAGAACTTCTTCAATGTTCACCTTCTGACAATTATAAAGTGTGACATTGGAGACTCCTTCCAAAAATGCTATGCAAATGTCTCCACACAGAATACTATATAATATGAATGCTGTGTATCTCCTAATATCAATTACACACATTTACTCTAAATCCTTTTATGTGTAAAATCTGTCATACAAGTCCCTGTGTGAGTTGTTGCTATAGAAATGATAACATATTAGAATTAACATAACCCTGTGATTTGCTTTGCAGCTGGAACTGCTTTTAGAACTGCTATTACATGTTCTGACGAACTAGAATCAACCATTCAACATTTGAATATACAGCTAATATACGTGATGACTGCAACACTTTATACTGATATTTTAAACATATGTTAAAACAGTACTTGCATTGTATTACACATGCATGTCAGTTTGCTGTCGGTAAATCATGGATGTGAAACACAGGGGCAGAAATGTCATCTAAAAGGCCCATTTATTCTCTCCTTATATTTAGAATAGGTCAGTTGAAAATGTTTTTCACTTGTATGTCTTTTTTACGAGGTTGCCCCTGTGAAAACAGTGGCTACATTCTGACACTCATCTGCTGCAATTTGGGGGATGTTCTTAGGCCTGTGGTGTTTAAATGTAATCAAGCATTCTGCCTCTGTGCTCAGTTATGAGTTTAAGAATGGAGGAAAACCTCATTAATAATATGAAAAGAAAAAGAAGCCATGTGGATTTTATCTTTACTGTCCACTGCTTTTTTACTATTAAGTGCTAGTGATGTGTGTGCTATGTGCATGAAGCAGTGATCAAGGAAACCAGTCACAGAGCTTCTCTGTCAGAAAGAGGTAGTGATGGAGAGCCTTGTGGCTTTGAAATGGAATATGTGCACAGCAAACACTTCACTTTTTCCGAAGTGGGGAAGCCCATTTGGAGGCTTTGATAAACAAACTGAGCAGTAAATGGCCCTGGTGAAAAAAACTGGGTCACACTGAACAAAATTTGCTTCTATTTGAACAATTTTGGCTTCAGTATGGCAACTCAACCTGTACATTTCTGGTCAAATTGTTAACTGGTTAAACCTGTTATAAGCCATAAAACTGACTTGTTTTTGATTCTACATTATAAAAAAAAACACTGAAAATTTTAAAATCTGTAAGCAGCATAAATTCTAGAGTTTAAAATCACATTCTATATATTGTGAGGATTATTTGGATTAACTCTTGTTACTTGAAACATGTTTACTTGGTAATGTGTTCAGTAAGTTTTCTATAAGGAGGAGTTTGAAACGTTTAAGGAAGGATTCTCCGTTGCTTTATAATGGTCAGTAAGTTTTCCTCCACATGAAAGTCTTCAGGAGAGAGAACCTGCATTTTCCATTTTTTTAAACATAATAAGTTACATTTCTTTTCCATTGCATTAGCTTCAAGATAGAGAAGGATGGGAAGACTTTTTACAGCTACTATAACTTAAGTGATAACAGGAATTAGCTTGTTTCACTGTTGCTTCACTGATTTTCTTCACTTAGATGTTATTTTTAGAGTAAAAATCACTTGAAATTTGTTTCATGTGACACTCAAGAATAATGCAAAAATATCTTTAAACAACACTAATCTGATACTGACCAAAATTGCCACAAAAATGTTGGAACCTATACAGTGACATATTTTTCATATTCTGAGAAGTAATATATTGTGATGTCACTGGTGAAGGGTGATGCAAATGACACCTTTTCCACAACCCAGTTCTTTAACAACACTTCACTTTATTAGCAATACAAAGGAGACAGAACCAGGAGATAGAGACTATGCATCCCTCAAGGGGGAGTTGAATTGGGGAAACACCCACACATATATGCATCCTTTCCATGGCAGGTGCACACTTATAGTCTTACCCGCAGTGCATGCTGGGAGCCATGCATACACCTGCCCCTAATCTCTGGTGTGCCCCTCCACTCCATCCACTCCCTATATCTAGTGGTAATTGCCATGTAGCCGCTCAGGGTCAAATGTCCTGGTGACCCCAACACAGTCCCAAGCAACAACAACACAAATAATGTCCCTCTAGCAAAGTCCCTCGGTCTTTTAGGGATCTGCTGTTCACACCAAGGCTGCTCCTGAGCCTCAGGCTACCCATGGCTCTGTTGTTTGTCATCCTCACATCACAACTCAGCTCCAGACACCCTTCAGACAATCCATACATTGTTGGGCCAAACAATCTTCCCATACACACCCAGTAGACCACTTCTCCCAACTGTTTAAGGCAGATTGAAGTTTGTGCCAGTGGCCCTTCTTGCACTGAGGGTTATAAAGCCACACTTGCCTTGCTGCTGTGAGTGGCTGCCCCTGGCAGCATGAGTCATAAATGGACATTTGCCAGCTGCTAGTATCACTTTGATGTCCAGTTGCCAGCTGATGAGCTCTGTGGAGATGCTGACTTGCCAAATATTCCACCAGCCTAGCTGGGGTGGTAGATGCAGTCTGATCAGGGATTGCATAGGATATGAGCCATTTAGTAAAATAGGTCATAGTGAGAAGAAGATTCCCTGCCTTCCCTGGCATTCCCTACAATGCAATTCCTTGCCTCAGCGACTGGAATAGGCCACAAAACATCCATTGCAACTTCCTCCATTTGGACACCCAATCAGAGTGACAGAGGGGAAGTGTGTGATTTCTGTCGAGGTCCCTTTTTAGTCATGAGTGTGCACAACAGTGTATACAGTATAACTCCACATGCATCCAACAGCCTTGTCAGTAACAGCATTTTTTTCAGATCTACCTTAACGTTTCGTAACACTGAAGTGCCCCACACCCACAGCTCCATGCAATCAAAGTCCACACACTTAAATCCAACTCCAAATACAGAATACAAGGGTCCTGAATTGGCACCAGCCAAAATCCATGTGCTCTGGATAAATCCCCAGTTATGGTCATGCTAACTGTGGTGACTTTAACTGCATGACTGTCACCTGCCACACTTCCAGGCTAGCACTATCAGTACTCAGAAGTACCCAGGCCAAAGGACCAGTACAGTAGAACCAATGTCAAGGATGGCTGCAACTCATATTCCACCAATGCAACACCATCCTGATAAAACTGCCATTTCCAGTTCAGACATGAGGGAGCGTTGCTTGGGAGGTTGCCCATCCCTCATGGGGCATCCCTTCTGCAGTTTCCTGCTGGCTCTTGCTCTGGTTCATGACACTGGGTCATTCGGTGAACAGCTTCCTACAGCTTCAGCACACCATTTGCCCCTTTATCGGCTCTTTTTAAACTGTATTGGCTGTGATCTCCAGCTCAACACTGTCTGCTGTGAAACACCAAGCTATTTTTAGTGGTGCATGTTGTCCCATAATGAACATGCTCAGATACCACCGCCAACTCTGCTGCTGCTAGGTCTGCTGCCACTGCTGGCTCTGCCACCACTGCCATTGATGCTGGACCAGGAAGCTAGACTCACCACATTGGAACCTTCAGGCTGCACATTGACAGTGTTCTCCAGTGTCCTCCTCCCCTTTCACCACTGTCTGTAAGGGCTTGGAACCTTAACTTGAAGACTACCTCTGCTAGCTCCACCTCAGGACCATCCCACTTCTGACACCAATGTCAGCTGTGAAGGGTGATACAAATGAGCCATTTTCCACAACCCAGTTCTTTAACAATGTCACTTTATTAGGAACACAAGGTTCAGGTTCACAACCTGTTGAGTGAGACTACACACACTATGCATATGCCTGCCCCCTAATCTCTGGAGTGCCCACCCATTCCCTAGATCCAGTGGCAGACTCAACAATATTGAGACCTTTGAGATTTAAAAATAAGCTTTTGTATGGCACTACATCAGTGTCAACACTAGGGGCGCAAAACACCAGAGGAAAAACTTTTTTTTAACATTTCAGGTGTAAATGTGAAACTCGCGAGCACAGAAAGAGGAATTGAGCATGCAGTTATCTCTCTCAAGCTGTCTTCTTTTAATTCTCAGATGTTTTTTTACCTCTCGATTAGGCAGCCATCTACACACACCAAGCACATTGCCTTTGGTGGCTCCCTGCGCTGAAGTGAAGTTTTTGCGTTTGAGTTTTAACAGTTTGGGGGAGGGGTCAAGGCTATTTCTGACAGTAAGTGCTATTGGCTGTTGTCTTCCGGGTTTGTGACTAACCCGCGTACTACAAAACACCTTCTCCAACAAACAAAGATGGAAGACAGAGTGGAGCACCGCCATGTAAGTTAGTCTAAAAGCCTTTGGGTTTATTTAGTTAGCCTATAAAAGGGGTAGGCCATTCCGATCCTGGTGTCCTGGGTGTGGGATTCCTGTTTTCTGCTTTTCCTGCTCAAGCACACCTTCATTCAACTCTACCTGTTAATTGCCAGGTTTAGTAGGTCTATTAGAGCATGGAAATCAGCTAATTGTGCTTGCTGGACTGCGGCTCCCCCTGCCCACCCTTGGTCTATTATGTTAGTCTCTGCTATAGTGCTAAGAGGAACTAGGAACAAAATATCAGAAACCTTAACTGTGTCCAAGGGCATTTTATTAGCCAAACTCACCTCACTTGACGTTCCATTCCATCCTCCGTCTTTGTTTGTTGGAGAAGGTTTTTCATAGTAGGTGGGTCAGTCACAGTCAAAAACAGCCCTGACCCCTCCCCCAAACTGTCAAAAATACCCCTGTCAAGACTTGAGTGCAAAAGTTTCACTTGAGTGCAGGGAGCACCTGAAGGCAATGTGCTTGGTGCATGAGGATGGCTGCCTAATTAAAAAGTAAAAAAAAAATCTGAGAATTAAAAAAAATTATGATAAGTGTACAGTCAATTCCGCTTTCTGAGCTCCCGAGGGGATTATTTACGCAAGTGAAATGTTAAAACTTGGAAGTTTATATTTTTCCTCTGGCGTCCCCTAGTTTTGACATTGATGTAGCGGCATATTTTGAATTTTGGTCCTTAAATTAACTAAAAATTGTCTATTAAATTCACATCAAATGTAACATTTCAGCTTAAACTTAAACAAAATATTTTGGTATAAAATAACAACTCTCACATACAACATATTCACTGGCATGAAAGCAACATTGTACAGTAACTCTTGTTTGATTTATAATACTTTAAATTTCCTTTAAGAATATTCAGTGAATGTGTATGATGTTGACTGACACAACATGAATATTACATCTGAATGTAGGACACAAGGTACGTTTGCTTTATTGCAAATGTTTGATTTATTTTTGATATTCATGAAGACTCTCTTAATAGCCTTTCACTGTTTCTCATACACACTCATTCTTTGGGAATTTTACATCTGCTTGGCTCCCTTTTGCTTCCCTTCACACTTGGGATGTCGTTTTGGAGGCGAGTGAGAGAAGGTCACCGGTCACCTCTCTTGGGACTTTGGAAGAAACAGCTCATTTTTCACAGGCCACAAAGCTGCCATTTGTGATAACAGTGGCTGCTTTTTGCGGCCTAAAAATTAATGAACAGCGATGCTGCATATTGCCACTGGAGTTTACTTTAGGGTCTGTGCTATAAATAAAATTTAAATAGTCTGGCTGGTATAAATAGACTGTTTATTTTATTTTATTCATTGATATTTTTAGGCGCCAAGACAGAAGTTGGACTGTGTTTTTCCTCTTAAACTTATCCACTGTAAGGATTTTGAGTCCACTTCTCTTACACAGGAGACTCTACATTGAGGCATTATGGATGCTTAGAGTTGTGTGGCAGGTTTGCAGCAATGCAGGCTTGCCAGAAGTGTGTGTCTTGCCCATGCTTCCACCCTGTTGAGAGCATTTTCACATGAGCTTCTGGCATCTTGACAGTGCACTCATGCACTTATATTAACACACTTCAGCAACCAAAGCCCTAGAGAAACATACTGTGGTGAATGCCTTCTTTTAGTGGCATGACTGATGCTAACATTTCGTGGTGAGCCATCAAAGCTTACATGCTTTCCCCTAACATGAAGCTCCCAGGACTGCCATTTCCAGGGACATTGTCTCCCAGGGCAACAGAAGCCACTTCATTTGTTATGTTGTGTGTGTCTGTAGAGCAGCATAATACAGCTGGAATGTAACATCAGGACCTAGAACCTCATATTTTCATTACTTTTTTGAGTTTTCTGAGTCACTCATGTTTATCTCATTCTGGACTCATTTGCTTATTATATTGTTTAAAAGAGTTACAATTATGTTAAATTTGGTGCTTAAATATTTTAAGGCAGAATTTAATTTTCCATGGAAATGCACTGAAAAGAAAGTGGCCAAATCTTAGACACTGTGCTTCTTCTGGTTTACTTTGGGCTCTTTTTTCTCTCTTAACATAAACTCACATGTTTGTGGCCAGGTAGAACATGGATTCATGAGGGAATTTCCTTCAGGGATTGTCTATTTATAAATTTCTGCAGTCTGTCATAAACTTGTCTTAGTGAAAATATCTATCATTGACTGATGTTTGTTCATTGGTAGGATTGTATTCAAAACCACCATTGTCAAATCCAAGTCAAGGACTAGCCGAAATTATGTCAAAACAGAGACTTAAGGGGGTAGAAACCCAGTTGGGTTTGAATTCTGCATAAGCCTTTTCTTCAAATAGATGGCTTCATTACACTATATTTTCTAGAGGAAGGACATACTGTACTTCCTGTTAAACATTGTACATACCAGAAGATTCATTTTACAAACTCTCAAACCGATACCATATTTAATAAGATTAAAGGCAACAAGCAAAAATTAAGTGAAATAAGCAATCCGAATAATGAAATGTGTCATTTTTGTATATATAGACTGTTTTAATATATTGTACTTCCTGACATTTCTTCTGTTCTGTCCTCTGCACTGCTGTAACAATGCAAATTTCCCCATTGCGGGATTAATAAAGGATTATCTTATTTACAGCACTCCCTATGGATGAAATTTGGTGTGTATCTAAAGAATATGGTACTGATACAGGGAGTGAAATTTCAAAATTGTAGCTCAAGTAATTCTTGAGATATTGAAATGTATCTGTTGCAGTGTATGAAATTTCATAAAATTGGGCAAGTTTGCCAAAGATATTGGCATCACAAGATATTGGCTAGTGACATGCTTGATTTGAACATTATTAACAAATGAATCACAGTCAGCTAGGGTAATGCACCTCCTAGAGGCCAACCTGCCATAAAAAGTTCATCATGTATTGCAAAATGGTTTTTCTTTAACTATTGCCCAAAAAGTGCTTTGAGCCTATCCCAGGCTCAGGTGGCACAAGCATGAAGGGCAACACAATCCTATGGACACAAACCTTATATTCTGTATCAGACATGTGGGGGTACCAAGTTTCATGTGGATTGTTGAAGTCTAAGCATATGATATTGTCAGTCAGAATCTGGTGGGGAAAATATTGAAGAAAAATAATAATAATAATAATAATAATAATAAGAAGAAGAAGAAGAAGAAAAAGTTAACAAAAACTACATGATCACCAGCACTAGCCACAGCAGTCATAAGAATTTTATCCAGAACACAATATAATGCTACATAAATAAAGCTCAGCTTATTAATGAGGTGAGAGAGCTGGAGAGACTAAAGGATTAAAGCACTGTAGCTTAAGGTAAAAATGAATTGAGAGCTAATTACTTCTGTCACTACTGGCAGGTTGTCGCACGGCATTGTGGGTAATACAGGAAATTGGAAATACAGGAAATACAGGAAACATACATATGGATGGTTTCAAGGACATGAAAGATGATTCAATTTAAAAAGTGACTACAATTTTTTTCTTGGATGCCACTGAAGATCACATGTTAATTATGTGCTTGAATCCACCTGGAATGTATAAATAAAGATGTGTTTATTGTGTTTGGAAGAAGGTTTTTGAATTTCTTGCTGTTGTGGTGTGCTGTATACGAAATATTTTACCTGATGCATACTGGTCCATTTGCTCCTTTCTTTTGTCATTTGTATTTCAGAAGGTTGTCAGACATTGACACTAAGGTCATCTTGCACATTTTGTGATTTTTCATTTACCTTCCACAAAATGTATTTACAACAAAACTCTTCAGAGTGGCAGTGGCCACTGTGTTACATGTGTGTTCTGCACATGTAACAGTGTGTCTTGTTCTGATAATCTTAATGAGGTTGGAAAGAAGTGAATGTTGTGCTGGAGTCTCAGTGTCTATGGTCTTCTTGTCTCTTGCGGGTAGAGCTGTAGAAGAATCAGATGACACATGGTAAAGCAATTGACTAATTCAAAAAGAGAAGTAAACCTGCACTGCCCCCAACCCCCCCCACAGAGCTTTTTCAGAAACATTTTACAGGGCCACCATCTTCTAAAAACCCAGGTGTAAATAAAACAACATTTAAGCATGAAAATCTGCACTTGAATATGACCTTTGTTGTTTGGAGGAGCCTCAAGCGTGTTGTGTGACCCCTGAGCATTGCCCTTGAACCAGGATAAACTCTGACCCAGTTTGAACTGGGATAAAGCATGACCTAGTTTGAAAATCTGCATCATCTCACACAGCTGTGGAACAAGTCAAGGTGACCTTTGACCCCTCTGTGTTGATACTGGAGTTCTGCCAGATTCCAATTTTCTCAGGCACCCGCTCTGTGTGTATGCCTGTGTTATGTGTGGGGGAGTGTGTCAGTATGTGCATGTGGGTGCGTGTCAGGGGTTCTCTGGGTATATTTTAGAGCTCTGAGGTAGAGCTTGTGAGAATCTGTCTGCTTTTATGTGGGAGTGATTTTGAGACAAAGTTTGATATATGGTAAAGTATAAATGTTAACTAAACAGAGTAGAAAATCAACACTCAAACTGCTGACCTTGTACTTTTCAATTCCAAAGTAGATCATTTAATTAAAGCTTTTAGTTGAACTATACTGTCTTTTTTATACTATCCTTTTTTTTTTACTTTTAGATGAGTTTAAGACTTTATGATGTGGAACAAGGTGGTATATTTACAAGAGCACCAGTTCTCTATATGTTTTGCTGTGAGAGTGTCTCGTTAAAGCCGGCAGATGGTGATAAGGGCTGTTTTGTCAGTGGGAGTGTGAGAAGGTTTTTTGCTGTTGCTTCTGCTGCTTCAGTTTGTTTTTCTTGCCTACGTAAGGCTGCTAATCTGTGGGCTGCTGCACGTGGCTTGGGGCCAACCAGGCCAGCCCTGTACTGTAAGCCGGTTTTAAGTAATAATATTGGTCATGGACTTCCTGTCCTTACTGATCCAGACAATTTCCATAGTCCAGTCTCTCCTTCCCTTCCAGTTATAACTTTCTCTCTCTCTCAGAGTCTGTGTTTATTTGCACTTCAGATTAAACACTATTAGAAACAGGCATATGTGTAATTCCACATTGTGCTTTATATTCATGTGCTTATTTGCATTCTGTACATGCTCTCCAAGCTGTAATGGTGCAAACTCACTGTTTTTCATGCCAGATGCATATATGTGTGTGTGTGTTTTATCAGCCATAAAAACCTCCCATTTTGCCTTTTCCACAGCAGCTGTGATGGTGTCCAAGCAGTACTTCATGGTAACCCTGTATGTCAGGATCCTAAGTTTGGGTCTCTGTTTGTTGCTCTGCATTGTGCAATTGCCTTCACTGATGCTGCAAAAACAGCTTTCACAATCCATGCAATGGTGTGGCTCTCACAGCAGGACTGTGAAAGGGGTAGGCTGTTAGAGCCGGATAGCGTGGTACAAGGGAGATGTGTGTGTGTGTGTGTGTATGTGCGTGCATATGTAGATGGCTTGTATGTAAGCTCCAGCTGTGTTTGGGAATCTGACAGATAGTTCACTACATTAATTTCCTTTACTAAGCTTCTGGGGCCAGGCCAAGAGAGTGAGAAACACACGCAGCTGTAACCCTTCAGATGCTGGAGGATTTCCGCAATACGCCGCTTTAGGTTTTTTTTTTAGAATTGTATGGAATCTCACTGGTTCAAAGGAATATTTGACTGAACTGACTGCTACTGTATTAAGTAATACTGTACATTCCTAGTTAATTAGATGCAGAATAGGTATATGAACGGACAAGTTGAATGTTAATCCATCTTTTCTTTAGAGTTGATAGGTTGATATATGTATATATAGGTTATAGGTTAGTATTCTAGCACTTTTTCAACCTAATCTCAGCAAGTTTTTATCATTTCAACACAGTTTCCTGTACTGGAAATACTTTCTTTTCAAAAAGCAGCATGTTCTGAAATATTTTATTCAACTTAAGTCTTGGACACACTACGTGACTTCCATAGTCGTCAGATTGCTGTACTGTTCACAGTACACAACTTGCTCCAGGACTGATCAGCGATAGCGAGTCACACATTCCACTTTTTTTTTTCTTTAATAAATGGACTTCAGCAAGATGCGAGCGATCCAAGTTATGGAAAATCGGGGCTAAAAGCTGTGTAGTATGAACTTGGCATTAATGTACAGTATATCACAAAAGTGAGTACACCCCTCAAATTTCTGCAGATATTTAAGTATATATTTTCATGGGATAACACTGACAAAATGACACTTTGACACAATGAAGAGTAGTCTGTGTGCAGCTTATATAACAGTGTAAATTTATTCTT
>JANCOA010000019.1:11177495-11189249 GCA_024363135.1 Leptodoras oyakawai | reverse complement strand
TAAAGGTGTGCTGAAATGTCTGTGTCTTGTAGGATGAGGCCCAGTCACAGGTCTTGAATCTGAGCAGGCAACTGACAGATCTACAGGCTAGTCATGAGAAGAGCAATGCACGACTCCAGCAGATGAAGCATACACTAAAAGAGCTGGACCAGAGTATAAACATTAAATTGTCATGATTGTTTAATATTAAAACATTAAATTCAGGTTAGGTGTATCCTTGTGAATGTTACTGTGTGTGTGCTTGTGTGTGTGTGTGTGTGTGTGTGTGTGTGTGTGCAGGGAAACATGATTTGGCAGAGCGTTTAGAGATGGCCCAGGCCTCACTTACACAACAGGAGGATGCAGTGCAGTGTGGAGACAGAGAGAGGAGGATCATGGGAGAGGAGCTGTCCAGGCTGAAGAGTAGATTACAATCAGCCGAGGCAGGAAGCAAATCTCTACAGGTATTACTTGATCACTAAAACAAATTCTGCAATATTCTGAAGAGGAGCCACTAGCTACTATAATCAAGCAGAATGGGCAGACGGGAATACGCTGCATTATAATTCCTTTCAAGAATATGTTTCTGCTTTTTTATGATTTTATTAATCTTTTCTTTATCAACACACACATTTTGCACTTCAGCTAAGTATAAGGTAAAGATAAGCTCGCCAACTCGCAAAAGATTAGTCACCTGTGACTGAAATAGCATGTAATACCTCCACAAGCACGAATAACAGCTGAGATTCAATTTGCCATGGACTGGAAAAGTTTCTGGATGTAGGATCAGTGTTCAGCTACTTGCATCAAACAGTTGTGTAGATTTCATGAACGGAATACAGGGGTAGTTATGTTCCTCCATAAGATGAGCAAAATGCAAACTCCGGTTGTCCAGCAGCTCAGTGTAGGCATTGTGGTTCAAATTTACTGTCACTTCAACCAAAGGACCCATTTCAGCATAATTAAAAAACATCCAGAACATCACAGAGCCTCCTCTAGCTTGAACCACACCTTGCATGCAGTCCTCATTGAAGGCTTCCTGAGGTCTACGATATCCTGCAGGTATTTATAGTCTGATCATCTCTGTGCAGCGCCACCTGCAGGAAATTAGCAGCACAAATCCGTCTGTCAATCTCACGTTCCATCCTTCCCTCACTTGTGAACAAGACCCCAAGATACTTGAACAAGACCCCAATCCACTTGGGGCAGGACAACTCCACCAATCTGGAGAGGGCAAACCACCTTTTTCGGGTTGAGAACCATGGCCTCGGATTTGGAGGTGATGATTCTCATCCCAGCCGCTTCACACTCAGCTACGAACCGCTCCAGTGCCTGCTGCAAGTCCTGGCTCAAAGAAGTCAACAGGACAACATCATCTACAAAAAGCAGGGACGATAGCTCCCCACCCGCACTGTAAACAGTGTTGGCAGGGTACTGCTTCCCTTCGGGGGTTGCTGCCACGACAGGCACCGGCGACCTTATATCCACAGCTTTGAACAGCCACATCGACAATGGAGGCTGAGAACATGTTCCACTCGGATTCTATGTCCCCAGCCTCCCTTGGTAACTGTGAGAAGTTCTCCCGGAGGTGGGAGTTGAAAACCTCCATGGCAGAGGGCTCAGCCAGATGTTCCCAGCAGACCCGAACAATATGTTTAGGCCTGCCAGGTCTCTCCAGCCTGCCCCTCGGCCAGCGGATCCATCTCACCACCAGGTGGTGATCAGTTGACAGCTCTGCCCCTCTCTTCACCCGAGTGTCCAAGACATAGGGCCGGAGATCAGATGAAACAAAGTCTATCATCAATCTCTGGCCTAGGGTGTCCTGGTGCCACGTGCACGTATGGACACCTCTATGCTCACACATGGTGTTTGTTATGGACAATCTGTTACTAGTACAAATACTATAGTAGAACAATTGAGTCCCCAGTTGGGGCACTTTCCAGTACCCCTCCCCAGGACCTCAGAATGGTCGGATTCTCTGAACTGCGATTTGGCCTGTAGGCACAAACAACAGTCAGAGCCTCCCCTCCTACCCGAAGGCGGAGAGAGGCGACTCTCTCGTTCACTGTGGTAAACTCCAACATGAGGCGGCTGAGCTGGGGAGCTATAAGCAAGCCCACTCCAGCCCGCCATCTCTCACCATGGGCAACTTCAGAGTAGTGGAGGGTCCAGCCCTTCCCGAGGAGTTGGGTTCCAGAGCCCAAGCTGTGCGTGGAGGTGAGCCCAACTATCTCTAGTCGGTACCTCTCAACCTCACGCACAAGCTCAGGCTCCTTCCCCCCCAGTGAGGTGACGTTCCACGTCCCAACAGTTAACCGCTGTGTCCGGGGATCGGGTCGTCGAGGACCTCGCCTTCGAGGGCCCACGTTGCCTCTTTGGGCTGAGCCCGGCCAGGCCCCATGGGCAAAGGCCCAGCCACCAGCGCTCACTCATGAGCCCCGACCCCAGGCCTGGCTCCAGGGTGGGGCCCCGGCTGCGCTGTACCGGGCGGCGTTGCGGGTCCTTTTTTATAATCTTTCATTGAGGCTTCTGAACTGCTCTTAGTCGGGCCAATCACCTTGGACCTGTTTGCCTTGGGAGACCCTGACAGAGGGATAATACCCCCCGGCAACATAGCTCCTTGGATCATTTTGGCACTCAAACCCCTCAGTTCAAGGAGGAGGCATATGAGCATATTAAGTATTATTTAAAATGTATATAATTTCACTACACTTACTTCTATCACTTAGCGGTTTAAATAAGACTGATGTGTAATAAATAATTTAATCACTTTTCTTAGGTTTATTCAAATTCATATTGTGGGTGTGTGTGTCCATGCATGTGTGTAGGAGAAGCTGGAGCGGGTCGAGGTGTCTGAGGCGAGTCTGGTTGAGGAGTGCAGGAAGCTGAAGGAGACCTGTAAGACTGCAGAGGAACGAGTGTCCAGACTTGAGATCAACCACCGTGCTCTAGAAGGGGAGCTGCAACGCTCTCAGTTCCACACTGGAGAGCTGGAGAGCGAGCGTGCCGCCCTGCTGGAGAGAGTGACCAGTCTGCGGAGGGAGCTTGGGGAGAGTGAGCAGCACATGGCTGTGTTCAAGGTGAGGCATTTATTATAACATAAACTGACCTGCATAAAATTTGGATGCTGTCCGGGATTCAGTATGGGATGACTCAGGGAAAGATGTTGCAAAAAGTTGTTGTGAAGGTCCATTACAATGATATTACAGTACTCTATGTTTTAGAGCAATAAAGTGTATGATTTAACTTTAGACCACAGCAGTGTCACGTCACTGATTCTGACTCAGTTTCTATAAGGGCATGACAGGGCTCTGACAGAACTTCCACCCACCAAATTCCTGTATAAGAGGAACACTTTCTGACAATGATGATTTCACTAAATGCCTAGCTGTGCCTTGAGAGTGCTGGTAACTCTGCAGCTAAGTGTTAATTGCTCTAAGAGTCTGTTCAGACATTATATTCACTTCTTGAGCCAGTGTGTTTTGACTGAAACTCTCAGGTTCTTCTGGCCATGTTACAGGTGGAGAGTGAGAGAGCAGCAACGGCTCTTGCCCGTGCTGAACTTCAGGAGGCTCAGCTGCATGAGAGGCTGCAGAACCTGACAGCGGCTCTGAGTGAGAGTAACAGCAGCATAGGGGCTGCACAGGAGCAGGCCGCTCAGCTTCAGAGCGCTCTCTCTGTCAGCGAGCATGATCGCAGGACACTACAGGTCAGTGGGCTAACCCTTAATTAATATTATTTACGGCATTAGGCTATATATTGTTGTATATATACAACAATGTTCTATTTTTTTATTTGATTGGTCTGACTGGTCTTGATTTACATGCACATTTATGGAATTTGACAGACGCCCTTATCCAGAGCGAATTACATTTATCTCATTTACACAACTGAGTAGTGTTAAGGACCTTGCTTACAGGCCCAGCAGTGGCATCTTGGCCGTGTTGGGATTTGAACTCATGACTTTCTGTTCAGTACTACAACATCTTAACCAGTAAGCTACACTGCCCCTGATTTGGTTTGATCAAATTTATTAATTTACTCTAACGGCTGCTCTGACAGTAGTTTGGCTGCAGGGCAAATCACGGGTTTATATTAATGCTCTCATTATAATATGTTTCTATAATATTGACTTACACTGTCAACTTGGCCCTGTGGAAACAAAATTAATAGCTCTATATGGTGTCTAACATTGCTTAGCTAGTGAACATGCTAATTCACTCTGGCTTGACCACACAGTCACAAAGGCCGTGATTGTGACCTGAAGTAAAATGTATTCCACTAAATCTTAAATGAAGCCTTCAGATTGAATCGATCATTTGACTCCCATGGCTCTGGCTCCAGGTTAGTTGCTCCATCATGCCATAACTTTTCCAGTTTTGAGGGCGTCTTTTCTTCCCATGAACCGTCAGTGTGGTGGGATAGCTGTGCTATAAACCACCAGAGCAGAGTCATTACTTCTCTCCCAGCATCTCTGGAGGGCTTTCAAGCCTTCATTTGAAACAGGGTTTTAAAGATGCAGTGCAAACAAAAACACTGCGTTTGCTATAAATCTCCTCCAGTATGCTCGTGACCTGTCAGCCCATGCCTATAAAAAGGGAAAAAAATGCTGTCCATGTTTCCTAACACTCTTTAGCACTATTGAAATACAGAGAAGGAATGATAGAAATGCTGGGTTTGGATGGAAAGGTGGAAGCAATTGAGTTCGAGAACATGGGTACATGAGAAAACGGCACAATTTTTGTGTGAGTACAGGAGCAGCTGGCCAAGGCTCGAGATGCTGTTTTAGACACTAAGAAGCAGAACAACATACTGAACGACAAGCTGCAGAACCTTCTGAGGAATCAGGATGACTCAGAGCTCAGACTCACAGAACTGGACAAACACATACGTGGCCTTCAGGAGGTAGTACAAATACATGTATAGCCACACATTTAGAAAGAGAGAAGCCCCTACATAACATTATGCATCATGTTCATGTCCTGAGAATCGTTTGTGTGATTCATGAATGTGTAATGTCTTCCATAAAATCAGTTATTTACATTGCAACTTTGTTAACCTCTGACGATCTCAGGCTCTGCGACAGCGGGAACAGGAGATGCAGGAGGCCCAGGGTGGCTGTGCGTTACTGCAGAGGGAGAAAAGAGAGCTAAAGGAGAGGGTGAGCACCGCACAGAGCTCACTTCAGGGCCTGCAGGAGGACAAGACGCAGCTCGAGAAGACGCTTGCTCGTCTTGGCAAAGACAAGTCCTCCCTTAAGCGCACACTTGAAAAGGTACATAATAATGGCGGTTATAATCCTAAGCATGAAAGTGCAGTGTGTTTACAATGGAGAGATACACTATAGAGTAAATATAATTAAAAGGTAGTGTGTGTGATTTTATATCTTTCAGTAAAGCTTGTTGGCCAAGTCCTTTGGAACCCCTAGTCAGCCACACATCACCTGGGTTGCCAATTCTGGGATACTAATCCTGCAGTATTACTTTGCAGTATTGCAGTATACTGTTTGCTCCATTGTGCCTGATTGAAAACTAGCAATAGTGGTGAATTAGTCTTAACTCTTTCAGACTATTGTACAAATGTCTTAGGTGCATGTCATAAAGCAAAGATGCCAGTAAACAACAGTAATAAACTAATCATAGACAATATTTGGTGTCACAACCCTTCGCTTACTAAAAATGCATAAGTCACAGGTACATTTTATGAAAATCCGCCACGGTATTTCTGGAGGCAGCATGGTGCCGCAGTTGGTAGCACTGTTTTGGAATTGATTCCCTGGCCAGGGTTCTTTCGGTGTGCATGTTCTCCCTAAGTTCTCATGTTGTCCTTATGTCTGTGTGGGTTTCCTCCAGTTTCCTCCTAAAGACATGTAGAGATACTAAATTGCCCCTAGGTGTGAATGTGTGTGTCTGTGATGGACTGCTGACCTGTCCAGGGTGTCTCCCTACATTCCGCCCCAATGAGTGCTGGGATACGCTCCAGCACTCCCTGAGACCCTGCAGTAGGATAAGCAGCTTAGGTAATGAAGCAGCTTTTCTGGAGACAGTGTAGCTCCATGGTTAAGGCATTGGTCTACTGACCAGACGGTCAAGTCCAAGTCAAGTCACACCACATCCAAGCTGCCACTGCTGGGCCCCTGAGCGAGGCCCTTAACCCTCAACTGCTCAGGTGAATAAATTAGATAAATCTAAATCAGTCTGGATAAGGGTGTCTGCCAAATGCCGTAAATGTAAATGGAGACTTTGTCACACTTACATCTGTTTTTGCAGGTAAAACCCAATAGCCAGGATCATGTTTTCTGGTCTATTACTGTATGTTACTTTCTTTACTAAGATACAAACTTTTTTTGTAACATGTATAGCCCTTTAGAGCCCTTTCTCTTTTTTTTTTTGCTTACATTTCACATTTTGACCATGACATCATCACTATGCTGTATATCTGCTTATTCTTACGGTGCTGCTGAACGATTGATTCTGGCAGGTCAGTAGATTAATTTACATCAGGATCTCTGACAGTTTTTCTGGCTTCAAGACGAATCACATGATTATAACTTATTAATGTGTTCATTATGATACATTATCTAAACTTTGATATGGTGAAGTTTTCTGCATCTCCATTCTCAGCACTCTGTAACTGTCAGAGTTAAATTTGTATGTTTTCTGACATGGGAAAGTCTTCAGGATAATAGGAGTTTTGGTTTCTTGGCAGCATGATAAGCTCCCTTTTTTGTCGAATAAAGTCTAGTCAGGGAACAACTATTCATAGCAGCTAAAATACTACAAATAAACTGGACTAACTTATGACTATAAATATTAAGCTATTAACAAATGTCATTGCTGGCAAATTACTGTGGTATAAGGGGAATCACAAATTTCAGGATGTGAAAATAACGATTTCTTCTAACAGGAAACCCTTCTTTTTTATACCTTACATAATCAACACAGATTCCAGAGCAAATATGCCTCATGTCTCTCAAACTACAGTAGTAGATGTTAGTCCATATTCTCTGATCGGCTGTTATGCAACCTACCGGCGATCTGCAAATATACTATAGGGTAATCAGTCCAACTGGGAAATAGTTTGTTTTGTCACTGGTTAGTGCTGTGTCTCTGGTTTTATAGGAATCAAATTCCATATGTTGCAGTTACAGAGCTAAGAATCAGCAATACTATAAAAAACGCAACATGTTACTTGCCATTAATCCTAAACATGAAATCTGAGTGTTGTTTGTTTGTGTGTGTGTGGGCACATGTATGCATCAGGTGGAGCAGGAGCGACGAAGGTGGGAAGAGAAGGCAGTGTGTGTTGGTCATCAGAAGGAGCAGCTGGAGCAGACAGTGTGCAGTCTGGAACGGGAACTGAGCGAGACACAAGCAGAAACCAACACGCTAAAGGTTAGAGAGGAAAAGAGGCAGAGCCAAAGATAAAACACGGGCGCGAGAAAGACAGATAGGCATAGAGCACGTGAAAAAGAGAGATAAATTCACATAGTTGTGGATAAATTAGTGGATAAATCAGCATCCAGTCACCTGAACCTCCGTTCCACTGAAATCCAAGATGTGAGAAATATACTCCATCCAAATTCCATTTCCACTCAAAGCATCCTTTATTGGTTAGCCTCCAATTCTCTTGAGCAAAGTGACAGTGTGTGTGTGTGTGTCTAGTCCCAGCTTTCCCATATGGAGCAGGCTCAGGCACAGCGCCTCCTGGAGGTAACAGCTCGCCACAGACAGGAACTAGAGCTGGAGACAGGCCGTCTGCGTGGGTCCCAGCAGCAGGCAGAACGGGCACTGGAAGTTCGAGAGAAAGCACACCGTCAAAGAGTCCGTTGCCTTGAGGAACAGGTGGGTTAAAGGGTTGAGGGGTCAAAAGTCTGTGGACTCAGCTATTGAGCTCAAGATCAGAAGACAAGTTTACAGAGATTAGTGCATTTACATTTACATTTATGGCATTTTGCAGACGCGATCCAGGGCGATTTACAAGAGTGCTTAGTCATTAATTTATCCAATATAATATTGGAATATTATACAAGCTATGGCTGGTAGACCTGAATTCAAGTTACTTTGAGCTATAATACTGCTACAATTTTAGCCATGTACTACCTATTAGATGTTATAAGTCCCAGAATCCAAGTATTCCTAAGCTACACAAAACCTGTAAAAACAGGACATAGGGAATGCAATAACTGCTATAAGTGCAGTAACAGCTTTGAGTTAGTGCTCATTCAGATTCAGATCTGAATGATTCAGATTAGTACATTCAGATTAGTACTCAGATGACTAGGTCATGAATGGTCATAACTCTAGATGACAGGTATTGGAGCCCTAATAATGGCATAGAATTCATAAGAGGAGGTCATTTTTACTTGTTGGATAAAGATTCAGAGTTGGTGACTTGTCAGTATCTCAGTGGGGAAAGTTCCTTGTATTCAGATTTGGTTTATGCAGGCACTTAAGTAGCTTTTCTAAATAGCCCATTCAGATTATTATCATTGCCCCAGAGCTGTGGGGTTTTCAGGGGTTTTATCTATACTACTGCCTTTCAAACAAAAAGAAATCAGGCATGGAAAATGAGGACTGAAGTAGCAGACCATGCAAATTTGTCTTAATGTAGCAACATGACTATTTATTGATATCTGCTCTCAGAACATATATACATTATTACACAAATGTCGATTTTGAATGTTTTGTTGTTCAACTAATAAAACAATAATTTTTTTTTTTTAACTCTGTGTGCTCTTCTATAAATAAAAATATCCCACTTTTTTAGGGATAAGTTGACTGAGCATGTTATGCAATGGGTGAATGGACGGAGACGGAGACGTTGACGCAGAACAAAAAGTAACATTTAATGAACAAAAACAGACAAAAACAGAGATGAACAGGACAAAGGCATGGAATGAGGATACTGAAGTTCGGAGGCACGGCGCTTAGAAGCGCTGAGGTGACGAGACGAGTGGCAGGGTGACGTCCGGAGAAGTGGGTGTCACATAGAACCTGCTGGGAGATGAAGCACGGAGGCGCACGTTTGGGAACGATGAGGCGTGGTGCTTGAGAGTGCTGAAGGTCTCGGCGATGAGACGAGTGGCAGGATGACGTCTGGAGAAGTGGTCGGAGAAGCACGGAGGCGCGGTGCCAGCTAAATCACGGAGGCGTGGTGCTTTGAAATCACACTCAAACATTCCAGTCTAAACCTAACCAAACTCAAACCAATATTTCCCGCCAGTCCCGAAACAAAAGGACCTATAAATTGGGAAAACAACCGGAAATAGGCAGGACTAACGAAACGAAAAACGGAAGTGGACGTGATCTCACGAATTCCTAACAGAGCATTTGTTATGCTTACAATTTTGTTCAGAATTTTATCCATAAAAATACTTCGAGATATGCAACATCTCAATAATCAGTGTGCGGATTAACAATGTGCAAATAATGTTAAGACGTTATCTCCTGTGTGCAAAAAAAACTTTGGCACTCCTATAGTTTGTCGAAATGAATTTTCCACATCTTTTTCTTCTTCTACTTCTTCCTCTGGTTTGTCACCTATATTTGGTTATATGACAATATCATATACTTAGACTTACTTAGGTGTGCTTATAGAACAAAATGGTTTTGTTGGTCCATAACGGATAATAATTCCTGGTACTGTGCTCAGAGTTTAGGACACAATTATGCATGATCAGTGTTGCTGCGTTATGTCAGCACAGTGTGTAGTGTTGACCTGGTTCTAACACAGCAATCCACTCCCTAGGAGTTTGCTAATAAGCTGATGAGTTGCGTCTGCTTTTTAATATAATTATTTCAAAAATCTAAACAAACCCAAAAAATTCTGGGGCTGAATTGGAGACTAATAAGTGTGTGCATGTGTTTGTAAATCAGGTGTCCACACTGAAGGAGCAGCTGGAACAGGAGATGCGCAGGAGACAGACCTACATGAGCCAAATGCTGAAGCCTGGGTCCTAAACATGTGTGCACGAGAGAGATTTGGCCTGCTGTATCTGACTTCTAAGGCCATGGAATGGAGCAAAGCCCATGTGTCATCACACACTCCCTCTGCCGTCTCTCATTATGGAGCTGGGCCAACATGGCTCACAGTGGCTACTCAGATGAATGTCCACATAATAAGTGGTTTTAACGGACGCACGCGAACACACCCCCCCACACACACTTTTACTCAAAGAACAAGAAATCACTCGCAGGACTGTTGGACTACATGAGCACAAATCCCCTCAGTAATCCTGATTGACACCGTAAAAAAAAAAACTCAACAACAACAAACAAAGAGATCACTGTTTCCCCAAAACGCTCGGCAAGTGCCAAATTGTTTTAAGGATTTGCTCGGCATGCGGCTTAGGCGTGGGTTAGTGTGCTCTATGTGTCCCTGTTGGCCTGATGATGATGATGATGATCGCTACAATGTGAGGATGGCAACTGCTAGGTTACCTCTTACATGCACACACACGCACACACTCACTCACACACACGCACACATGTTTTTCTTATTATTCCTGTGAGGACCTTTCATTGAAAATGATTAACCCAGCTAATCAGTGCTATACCTACATCTACGTCTAAGCCTAACCTTAACCTCAGTGTACTAAAAAAAGAATTTTTACTGTTAATAAAAGCTCATGGGAACAGTCAAACGAGTTCAAAAGGTCAAAATGATCAGATGTTCCTATCTTTGTGGAGACATTTAGTCCCCACAAATTTATAAACCGACCCATCCACGAACCCATCCACACACACACAACATACACACTCAAAAAAAGATTCTGCACTTGGTAGACTTTGCTGTGCGTCACTTATTTAATATGCTTATTACATGTAACGAAATTAAGCTTAATGATAATGAGGTCCAATCGTTTTCATCTGTCAACGTTTAGGTCACTTTTCAGGTCAGAATCAAAGTGTAGCATTCATGACAACCTAGCAAAGGCATTAAGATTTTTTTTTTGATCAGATTTAATGTTAATCATTTTAATGACTCAGTTGATTTAATATCATGATGATTTCAGAACTGTGTTAATCCTCAAGCCTGCTTGCTGATCTTTGAACAATTAAGAAGAAATTGCTTGTGTTTTTGTTGTTTTTTTTCCCCTAGTTCCACTCCATGAAATGATTTTTTACGAGCCAATAAACCCACAATGAGTGATGAAACAGTGATCAGATTGATGTGTGGAGTTTGTGGAGTTGCTATATTTGCCTTGGCTTTGCCATGTGAATAATTACACTGACTTGTTTTGATTTGTGTGCACAAGTTAAAAACTGCCTCAGAAGTTCCTTTGTGACAGTTTGGCTCCAGGTTTTGATTAGTATTACTAATAACCCACTTTGTAAAAAGATCTCTTTTTTTCTCTTTGCTCTTCCTTCAGAGTCAACCATGGTCCTTGGAGTCAACTGCCAAAAGAGTATTAGCACAAAAGCCTTCATATACAGATTATTGCCTGATAGTGTCTGTATTGCAGCCAGCCAAACCTTGCTGCGCTTTGGTTTAAACACAGTTATTTCATACGCCTTTGAAATTAGACATCTCACGCACTGTATGATGAATTCACTTGGGAAATTGATTTTCAGGACCAGAAAAAAAGACTACAGTAATCTAAACCAGAGGGACTTTGCATACATTGCTCGCTTTGAACTGGCATCTCATGTGAGGCCTACATGAGAGCCACTGAGTTCACTTGACATGATTGGCAATCTAGTGTTGCTCTATAATTCTGAAGTGTCTCTTGCTCTCAACTGTGTCTAGCATCTGTGTGTGTGTGTGTGTGTG
>JANCOA010000019.1:11166459-11177395 GCA_024363135.1 Leptodoras oyakawai | reverse complement strand
ATCTAGTGTTGCTCTATAATTCTGAAGTGTCTCTTGCTCTCAACTGTGTCTAGCATCTGTGTGTGTGTGTGTGTGTGTGTGTGTGTGGGTAGGTAGGCAGTGAGTGGAATCAGCATGCTTTCCACAGCATGAGCAAGCCCAAATGCCCTGTCAGTATCTCTAATGCACGCCTTTGATTATCATAGCTCCACCTACTCCTTATCCAGTTACCAGCCCCCTCTCAGTGATTGGCTGTGTGCTTCTAATTATGCGAGGTAGTGAATCCCCAGGGGGGTGGGGCCCGTCCTGAAAGAACTCCTTTGGCAGGCAGAATAGAGGTTTTATTGAAGATATTTCTAAGCTAACCATCAGGGACCAAATTGCTGGATTGTAAAAAAAAAAAAATTCCAAATCATTTCGCTGCCTCTCTCTCTCTCTCTCTCTCTCTCTCTCTCTCTCTCTCTCTCTTTCTCCTCTCTCTCTCTCTCTCTTACTCTCTCTATTTTCACTCCCTCACTCAGACAGTTCACTTCAGTGAGCAGCAACGGAGCACAGCAGCTCTCCAGCACCCAGCAGCACACAGAATGCAAGGAATCTGCCTTTCTTTAGTAAAGCAGAAGCTCAAGTAAGAGTAACAGGAGCAGCCTGGAAAAGAAGAAACACACAGAGGGCAGAGAAGATAGAGTGAACAGAAGAAAAAAAAGAGAAGAATTTTAGGAGCTGGAGAGTCCCGCTGTGTCCTGTTTGCCCCATTTAGGGTGCTTAGGGTCCCGGTGCAGCTTGAGTGATGAAGCGGCTGAGGCAGCTGCTGTTCTGCTTGTGCACGCTGCTGTGGCTTGGCATGCCAGGCGGCGTGATGCCAGCTGTCCCCCTGGAGGACTTTTACCCATTTGGACAAGAACAGGGTGACTCTCAGACCATCAGGCAGGATGATGGAGGATCAGGGCTGGTGGAGATCTCAGTGGCATTCCCTTTCTTTGGAGATCGGCACACTGGGCTCTATGTGAGTTTTGGAATCTGTGTGTGTGTGTGTGTGTGTGTGTGTGTGAGAGAGAGAGAGAGAGAGAGAGAGAGAGAGAGAGAGAGAGAAAGTAAGTCAAGCCAGAGAATCGGCTCATTCACTCAGCAGCATGTGTATATGTGTGTTGTGTGTGTGTCAGAGGGGGATCGAGCATGGATGCTTGGACATATGCATGAACTTTGCATGTCACACACTTGCTGTACAGTTGTTAGAATGAAATATAGAGGATGCTTTTGATCACACACACACACACACACACACACATACACACACTCCTCTAAATCAGTGCCACCTGCGGCATCACCCAGATCTATCTCCCCAAAATACCACCCAGATCTCCCTTGATCTGACATTTCTCTGTCCCCTAGTGCCTTGCCTTGCCAAACTTGACCGTGGTGCCATGGCAACAATGGGCAGTGATTGAGGTCCCGTTTCTCTAAGAAAAGATGAGTGAAGTCACTACCCCAAAGCAGCACGCCAGTGACACGGCAGACATGCCGCTACACAGCCGCGTCCCTAACCACCAGATGCCATTCAAACAACTGTGTGTTCATGACTTTAATATTGTATTTCTGTCTTGATCCAGTTCAGAATAATGAAGCCAGATGGATTTGTGTCTTGGCAAGTACAACTGAAATAGCCCAGCAAGTGCAAGAAAGCGAGCGAGTCAGACACAGATGCATGCCTGTTCGCGTGCGGAAACACGTGTATATGTATGTGTATGTATAAGTGTGTGTGTGTGTGTGTGTGGAGTGGCATCTCACACATAACAGCACAATGTAAATATTAATGTGTGCTAGAGACAAGATAAGACACGCTGCAGATTGCAGCACAGATCTAAGATTAGATTAGCCATGTGCTCCAAGCCTGAGGTGGGGCTCCTGAGGCTTCTGGATGGGCACGCTGCGGTGCATCAAGTACACATGCAGGAGGTGACTGCAGGTCAGCTGTAGTGCAGTCTCACAAGTCACAAAGGCAACGATGTGTGTGACGAGTGCTTAAGACTGCACTAATGATGTCTTCAGCACAGCTGTTTGAAGTGAGTGAATTATTCTCGCTGCATGTCCAACACGTGTTTGTGTTTAACGCGACACAGCCACTTCAAGCAGGTGAGATTTCACACGAGCTACAGCGACTAATGCTGAGAAAGCTTTGGGGCATGGAAACAGAACTTTCAAGTCTCGTTTGGATGTCAGAGCATCCCTAAAGAAGCAATGCCTGTTTTCCCAAAACCTTCTTTTCTTTCTGCTACTTCTTCTTCTAGCTACTACTCCTCCTGCTTCTTCCTTCATTCTGTTCTTCTTCTTAATGCTCTCTGCTTTCTCTTCTTGTTTTTGTTCTTCTCGCCCCCTCCCCCTTTTCTTACTTCTTTTTCTACATTATATTCTATTTTTCATTTTGATATTGTCCTCCTTTTGGTTATTCTCTTCTTTTTTCCTATTCCACCTTTTCCTCCTCCTTAGTCTCATCTTCCACCTCCACCTCCCTGCATCCGCTTCATCCATATTTGTCAATTCTTCTCTTTCTTTTTCTTTTTAGTCTTCTACTCCCTTTTTCCTTCTTTTTATTCTTTTCATCTTTGCTTATCTTTTTCTCCTCCTCCTCTTCCTTCTGCTCATTCTTTACTTCTTGTCTTGTTCTTCTTCTCCTGCTCCTCCCAAATTCTTCTTCTTCTTTGTCTTCTACATTTCTTATGTTCTTTTTATTCTGTTCATCTTTTGCCCCCCCCCCTTCCTCCTCTTCCTCACCTCCTCCTCCTTCTTCTTCTTCTAGACTTCTACTTCATTTTGTTCTTTTCAGCTTTGCTTCTTGTCTTTTTCTCCTCCTCTTCCTCCTTCTTTTCTTCTTCTTCTTCTAGATTTCTACTTATTTTTTTCTTTCCTCCTTCTTGTCTTTTTCTCCTCCTTCTCCTTCTTCCTTTTTCATTCTTGTCTTCTCCTTCTTTTTCTTCTTCTTCTTCTTCTTCTTCTTCTTCTTCTTCTTCTTCTTCTTCTTCACCTCCTCTACCTGCAGTGGCAGTGTCCTAAATCTCTTGCCCACCTGACCTGCCCTTCACCACAACAAACCCTTCAAGAGGTTCCATTTGTTCAATATGCAGTCAACCTACTACAGTTTTGTTTTATTTTGATTTTAAGAAGCTTTGCTCACATCCTCCGCTTGACCACCACCAACGTTCCATCCTTCCTCCTCCTCCTCCTCCTCCAGATAATGAATGCAGTGGTCTTCCCTCTGGACCCGTCCAGCTGCTGAGCTGCATAGAGTCGAGATCCCTTTAACAGAATACAGATGCATTCGTGAAGTGTCTCAGAGATGCCAAACAACCCTTGAATAACTAATCTTGTAAACGCCTAGGACAAAGAAAGCAGGGAAAGAGGCCTGAGGCTGGGCCAATAGAAAGCAGCTTCAAGGCAGAGTGAGAATTCTGCTCTTGGTGAATAAGGAGTGCTAGAGAATGCATTTTGGTACCCTAATAATAATTTAATCAAATAAAGAAAATTAAAAATATGTGTGAAATTTTCTGTTTTGCATATTAAACTATACACAAAAGAGCAGGGTGAAACAAAAGAGTGGAGTGCCGGACGGGAAACTGTTGCAACGAAAAAGCTCAGTCAGCACTCCTTGCATCATAAACATCTGCTAATGCTCATCTTCGCCACTTCAACACAACGTTTGCGCAACTGTGGAGAGAAAATCTTCGACCTTGAGAGATATATTCTTCTTCCTTGGTGTGTGACACTGAAATGATCCAAATATGTCTGTCAGAGTGTAAATGGCTGTTGTAGAAAGGTGTTTTTGTGGCTGAGCACATCTATTCCCTGTGCTTTATATTATCTACAACCATAAAAACGATTCAGTGCTTCAGAGGAGCAAGTTACTCATCCAACACCAGGGCATCCCTGTATGTTTTTGGGCGTTATTGTGGATATTACTCTGAATTCAAGGGTTATTATGGGTCACTCTGTGGCAGGATTGTCATAGTGGTGTTTGATGATTGTAGAAGGAGAGGGAGGAATCCAGATCAAGGTTATAGATGCAAAAATATTTCACTTTTTCCTCCCTCCTATAACGAGTGTGGATGCAGAAACTTGGTGAAAGCCCCCCTCTGACAGACTATGGTCAATGTTTTCTTGAGCTTTATATCTGGACACCTTTTTTGGATTTTGGGATTGGGATTTGTTTTAACCTGACTTTCATCCAGATGAAAGATTATTCGATAAATGACTCATTTCCGGAAAAATTCCAAAAAAAAAAAATCAGTTCCAAAAAATCCAGGGCAGAATTCCCAAAAACAACACAGGGCTAGATGAAGAGATTGACACTCAGTAAGACTGAGCGTTTGTGTGTGTGTGTGTGTGTGTGTGTGAGAGAGAGAGAGAGAGAGAGAGAGAGAGAGAGAGAGAGAGAATGTTAATGTCGCTCAGAACAATAGCTAGAATTTCCTTTAAAAAAACATTTACAGCTTTACAGTTACAATACTCAGTGGAACTGCTAAATTAATGACATCCTCTTCCAACGCAGCATATTTCTTTCTAGCAAGATCTTTTTCTTCTCCTAGATAGCCAACTATTTCTAGCTGAGAAGTGCCTGTATTTGACTTTAATCACTCTAAGCCTGCTTATTTAACAGAGAAGTTTGACACAGAAAGAAAATTGCTTATTCAGCCTTTTCCAGGTTCTCCTGACTGATCAGTTAAAATGTCAGTGCTAATTTAGAAGTGACTAATCCAGCAGCGAGGTTGGTCTGGTCATTACGGCCACCCAGAACTCTAACCTTAAGCTCAGAACTCTTCTCCACTGTTTCAGCAATCCAGTTTTCCAGTTTGAACCATGTGAACATGCAGAAAGTGTCGGAGCCATCTGTGAAACATTTACTATAAAGGGCATTCTGGTTATAAATCATATATCTGCCAGGGTCATGGCCTACACTAATACAACGCTTAGCAGTCCTTCACTCTTTCTCTCTCTCTGTAACTCTCCTTCAGCCTCTCTTATTCTGCTTTCCTTATCTAGTTCTCTCTTCTCCTTTTTTCCTTTTTCTCATCTACCACCTCCCCCCTCCCGCTAATCTTACTATACCTCTCACTGCCTTTTTTTGTCCTTTATGTTTTTTTTTATCCAGTCTTTGCTTGCCATCTCTCTCTCTCAGGTCTCCTCTGTTTGACCCCCATGTGTGGACCTACAGTTTGTGCTCTATTTCTTTGCATCAACCAGACTCATGCTGCAACTCACTGATGCAGAGAGGGGAAGACTGCGGTCAGCCAATTAACCACGCACCCGCAATGGGCCAAGCAAAACTTCCTCTGCTGTTTTTACAGCTAAGGTCTCTGAATTATGGTTTCCATACGAGCGGCAGAGGGGAGAGGAAGAACTATGTGTCAGCCATCACTTCTATCCCTGCTTCGGGTTGCTGCCAGAAGTGGCCACAGAAATGACAAGTGCCTGAGTCGTAATGTGAGGAGCAGCTTAGCTGAACTGTCCATAGTGAAGGGCGATCTCTTTTTGTGTTTGAAGATTTCTGTTCTTCTGGTTGCCATGGAAAGCGATGAACCCGTCGTCTAATTCTTTATGTGCTCTAAGGGCACCATATATCTTTAATCTCAGGACACACGTTGACATACAATAACACAAGAGAATCCAATCCAAACATAACAAGTGTCTTACGATCCATAGAAACACTGAACTGTTTTCGGGTCCTGTTAATGGGACCTGTGTATCATGGATCATGCTGTTTTCTGCAGACAGACTGGGCAGTCTACCGATTTGCAGCTCAGCACATCACCATGGAACCATAAGCCATGTTTACTGTCAAGCTGGCAAACAGGTTAAAAAAGGTCCCAGGTCTTAAAACAACTTCCTGATTTGGCAGTGGACAGCACCAAGGGCAGGTGTAAGGGTGCATTTGAAGAGAGAGAGAGAGAGATAGAGAGAGAGAGAGGGAGAAGAGGGATTTAGTTTTCTCAGCTGTGGACATGGACCTCTGGTGAAACAAGGGAAGTGTCTGTTCCCTGATGGGAAGTGGATACATAGGCCACGGAAGCCTTTCTCTATCTTTGATCCTGAAACACCGAACATGCCATGCAGCATGTCAACACTGCTGGACAACATGGCGTCTTACGCTGCATCTCATGTTCCATACATCCAGCTCTCAGAGCCGCTTTTTCAGACAGGCATTATCAAAGCATTGCTTTGCAGCGTAATCATGCATAAACAAAAACTGTGGTCTTAATATGGAATGTTTATGTCATTAATCTGTTCTAAACTTTAAACATTGGTAGTAAAAGAATCCTACTAGGTCTCATGATGCCACAGCATAGCTCCAATGTCCATGTGGGTTTCCCCAAGTTCTCCAGTTTCCTCTGACCTCCCACTAACAAGCCAGGAGGTGGACTGATGACTACAAATTCCCCTAGATGAATGAGTGTATGAGTCCGTGTGTGATGGTCTGTGATTAACTGGCATCCCAGTCAGGGTACGTTCCTTCCTGCTGTGTTCCCAGGATAGGCCTAGAATCCACAGAGACCATGATCAGGATAAAATGGCTGCTAAAGATGAACTAAATGAATGAATGAAATATTATACACCTTAAAAGAAATGAAAAGCCAAACATGCTAGTGCATGTGGTTCATATATGATCCATTAAACCAGAGTCTTACAATCAGAGGAAGAAGCTGAATGGATCTCTGTGTACTGATGGTTTTAATCCTGTATTTCCTCTGCTCTTGTTTTATTCAGGTCAACAACAATGGCCTTGTGTCTTTTCTAAGGGAAGTGTCCCAATTCACCCCAGTGGCCTTCCCCATCGCTGGAGACCGCAGGGTAGTAGCGCCGTTCTGGGCTGATGTAGACAACCGGCAAGCAGGGATAGTGTTTTACAGAGAGAGCAAAGATCCTGCTATCCTGAAGAGAGCTACAGAAGACATCCACTACTACTTCCCAGAATTCCCCACATTCACAACAACTTGGGTTCTCATTGCCACTTGGCATAATGTCACTTTTTTTGGTGGGAGCCCAGCTACTCCGGTAAGGACACTAAATATTTAAAAATAGCAGTACAGTCCCACAACCCAGTTTCCCAGTCCAGATTAGTCCAAAACCAAGTGTGGAAACCTTGCATACATAACATACACAATACCTTGCATACATAACATACACAACTGGAAGTCAATAGACAATAGTCAATAGGCAAGTTTTCTTTATAGCAGGTTTGCACATCCACTTGCACAATACATGCATGAGTAACAAATCCATTTAATTTTTGTCTCACTACAATAATATGTGGATCCACACTGGGACTCAGATCCACTCAAATATTTATTGGACCTATGCTACACCAAGTTTCATGACAACCAGCCCTGTAGTTTTTCCAAAATCCTGCTGAAAGGCAAGCCAACAAACACACCACACCCAAAACATAACCTACTTGGCGGAGGTAAAAAAAACCAGTCAGGATGTAATACAGTGCAATTAGTATAGCATCACGTTTATGCCTATATGCACCTCAATACTCAATACTGATAACAGTCATGTGACCTTACTGAGTTTCATGACAGATATGAATTACAGACAGAGATGTGACAGAGAAAATGTGGGGAATATATATCTCAATAAATCCAGAGAAGTCCCATTAGTGACTGGGTATTTCTATTCACTATATTCATTTATAAGTACAGGGTGTTTCAAAAAGATCAATTTCAATACAGTATATTGTACAAGGGTGCCCTCGACCTGCTGTACGGACAACATTGAGATGACATCCCAAATGCGTCTCAAAGTGTCTTCTTCCACTGAGGTCACCGCTGCCATGATTCTGTTTTTGAGTTCATCCAGATTAGTCACTAATGGTGGCACAAAAGCACTCTTTGACGTATCCCCACAAAAAAAGTCGCAGGGTGTAATGTCTGGGGATCTTTGGAGCCAAGAGTCTTGGAGCCCCATGTGACCTCTTCAATGTTGAGGCAGTGTGTCATTTAGAAAACGTCATAATGCAGATGCTAATGTGGCGGTCTTGCTGAAAAATGCTGGTCAAAGTCAAAAGTCAAAGTCCAAGTCGTTTCTTGTCATATGCACAGTATGCCAGAGATAACTGTACATTAAAATGCTTGTGGCGAGGCTCTGTAAACTCACTGATGTGCACTGATGTCACAGAAAAGAATACACATATCTTCGTTAAGAGAGCTTGACAGTTTTTTAGGATATGGCTTATAGGTTTTGTCCCTAACTGTTATCTCTAATGAGCAAGCCGGTGGCGACGGTGGCAAGGACAAACTCAATCAGATGATAAGAGGATCCTCATTTGGGTGACACTGGATAGTGCCAATTGGCTGTTATCTCAGAGTGGGAGGGGCACCAATTGACATAGGAGAGCCACTGGTCAATCATGGGCTGTGTTGCATGAGCAGCAGCTTGAAAAGAGGCGGCATCTAGCATCACGTGTCTCATTGGAAATGCTTGATAGCCTCACCCTCCCTGACTGGCAGCCATTGTGTGACAGGGCAGAAAATCTTAGGGGTGGGAATTGGATACGATTAAATTAGGGAGAAACTTTGGGGAAAATGTTTTAAAAAGAGCACACAGTGGTAACATTACTACAAAACTAAAGTGTGTAAAGTGACACCCAGCTGCAGTAGTGAAACAGTAGTGACATATAAACAGTTCCTCAGTCTTGAGGAATTCTAAGTCTAGGTCAGTCTTGTACAGAAACAAAGTATATCATTTACTACAAGTATCATTTCTTCTTTTTAAGGTGAACACATTCCAAGTAGTACTGATTACAGATGGTGAGCTTTCCTTCACCATCTTCCAGTACCAGAGTGTCACATGGACCACAGGAATGCATGCGAGCAGCGGGGGAGATCGTTCAGGCCTGGGGGGCATCGCTGCACAGGTAGTGTCCCAATTCACCCATCAGCCTAGACACTATTACACCTTCTGCCTCAGTCTACATTTTTAGTTTCCTTTCTGATATAGTTTGAGCCAAGCCAGCTGCACAACAGCTGCACAACAAAGCTGCAAAAATTTATGATAAACCCAGAGACTGAATGAAGTGGGTTTATATGTAAACTTCTGTGAAATGTGAAATGTAAAAGTCAATTATTTAAATTTCAGTTCAAGTATGTGTGAGTATGTGGTGTTAGATTTGCACAGTGCAGCTCTTCTCTGCCTGCTTCTCTTCATGTGTATGCACGGATTTCAAAAACCATAAGATATAAGCTGATTATAGCACTTAAATTCAGGCATTTTTATTCCTTGAAATATGCTTTAAAGAGATGTAATCCCTTATGATACCTTAGTATACTGCTCATATTGGCAGAGTGGAATAACTGGAATCAGGAACACACAGTGATTTTTATGTAACCTGTACAGTAGTCATAAAATATAAGATTTTTTTTATAAAAGCAGGCTGTAATTTCTAAAACACCACCAAGATATTCCAGTATTGCCTCTGAATAAAGACACTATACGTGATACAACCATTTAACATCATGTTTTACACATGGTTACATTCATGAGAGAAACAGTTAGTATTTAACACTCGCCAATGGGGGAACTGAAACTCCAAATCACCTAACATACAAACCACATTTCCAGAAAAGTTGGGACTTTTTTTTTTAAATCTAAAAAAAACTCATATCTGTTACGTATTTAGTAATTCACGTGAACCTTTATTTAATAAACTATGACTGACAAATTCGATGACAAACGTAATGCTATTTGTTCAATATAAACAAATTTAGAAATTGATGGCTGCATCTCACTCAAAAAAGTTGTGACAGTGGCAAAATAAGACTGAAAAGGTTATGTAAGTAACACAGAATGATTCCATAATTAGCAATGTAACTGGTAACAGGTGAGGTCATCAAGACTGAATATAAAATAAGGATCCACCAAAGGCTTAGTCTTTGCAAGCAAGGACGGGTCATGGTTCACCACTTTGTGTCAAACCTCTGAAAGAATTGTCAGTCATGTACTGTATCTCAGTGCAAGTTTGCAAAGAATTTAGGTCTTTAACCATCTAAAGCTCCTAATATCATGAAAAGGTTCAGGGAGTCAGGGGAAATCCAAGGGAGGGAACAATTGTTGAATATACATGACATCAAGCAGGGCCCTCATGCAGTATTGTTTGAGAAACCATCATGTTACCGTGATGGACATAGCATGGGCCATATATTAATTTTGCACAGAAAAGCTGACAAGTTCTCTGGACCCAAAGTCATCTGAGATGACCAAAAGACAGTGGAGACGTGTTCTGTGATCAGACGAGTCCACATTTCATCTTGATTTGGGGAAAATCACATGTTGGATTTTATGTGCAAAGATGAAAAAGACCATCCAGACTGTTACCAACGAAAAGTGCAAAAACCAGTATCTGTGATGGCAGTGCCCATGGTATGGGTGATCTGTATAAACAGTATGTGAAGTTACCATTGATGTGGAGACTTCTAATGGTATTTTGGAGAAACATATACTGCTGTCGAAACAACATGTTTTCCCAGGAACTCCATGTCTATTTCAGCAGGACAATGCCAGGCCTCATGCTGCAGGAGTTACCACAGTGTGGCTTGACTGGCCTGCCTGCAGTCCAGATCTGTCTCCTATTGAAAATGTATGTATCATAAAGAGGAGACTCAGACAACAGTGACCCAGAAGGTTAAGCAGTTCCAGTCTTTGTACACAACCAGAACGGGCAAAAATTCCATTTGCAAAGCTGCAACAATTAGTATCTCCAATTTCTACACTATTAAAAAGTATAATTTAAAAAATATTATGTGACCCAGTGGAAAACATGCCTCTGTCCCAACTTTTTTTAATGTGTTTCTAAATTTATTTATATTTAACAAATATAATTAAGTTCATCACTGAAAACACTGGGCGGCACGGTGGCGCAGTGGATAGCGCTGTCGCCTCACAGCAAGAAGGACCCGGGTTCGATCCCCGG
>JANCOA010000019.1:11117732-11129024 GCA_024363135.1 Leptodoras oyakawai | reverse complement strand
ACAGCATACTCCAGCAGAATTTTGGGCCAGCATTGGTAATGAATACAAGGAACTAATACTTCAGGCCATGAGGGTACAGAGCTCGACTTGATGTGGAGGATGACTTGAGAGTTTGTTTGTCTCCATTACACAGTGCACAGTGGCACTTACCATCCACAAAGGGGGCCCCACATTTAAAGAGTTTGAGAACCGCTGCTTTACAGTCAGGTGTAGCTTGCATATGTTTTCATGTTTTTATATCTTGGTGGGGACCAAAAATCGCCACATAGATAGAAAGATCTGATCACTTTCATCTTGTGGGAACATTTTGCTGGTCCCCATGAGGAAAGTGTGTTTTTTGTTTTGTTTTTTTTAAGAAAAAGTTGCCTTTGTAGGTCATATGATAGGGGCACGATGAGGTTTAAACATCGCATTAGTAATAATCACAAGAATCCCAATCACAGCAAGTCAAACCTGCGCGTGGCCATGCGCGCGTCATGTGCGGAACGCCAGGCGTGCGCGCTCCCCGTAACCAGCCCTCTGCTGTGCACGCGCGCGCTCCTTTCTCCCGGCCCCGCCCCCTGTCTCCCGTGAAAACTGAGCTCTAGTTGGTGGGGGGTGTTGGTAGGTCCATGAAAGGAAAGACCGGGACGAGACTTTAAGTGTTATTTTCTCGGTATGAAATGGTTGTTTTCTGTTTAAATGTAGGCTTATGTTTTGCTGAAAATAAGCGAGAAGACACCAGAAAGGCGTCAAGCATCCGTGTAGGAGTGTAAACCGACCGTGAGGACCGAGTGAGGCTTCAACAAAGTTAGCTAGCTAGCTCGTGTTGTTAGCGTTCCGCTAGGCTCGGTCACGAATAACCGGAGAGTGAATTCGAAACGAAGCGGGAGTTTGTGTTCGCGTCGTTATCAACACCCACTATAGTAATGTTGCCCTCAGGAGGTCACTCAAGTTTTGGATGAGGGGTAAAGACGAAGGGTTTCCGACCGCAGTTTGAGGGAAGAGTGAAGGTGCGATGCTGGGGCAGAGGGAGGCGGCGCGGGGCTCCGGGGGTCGCCGGTCGGGGTTCCGCGCTCGGCCGCTACCAGCCCTCAGGACACTCTGCGTGTTTCTCCTGCTGCTCCAGGCGGCCCTGAGCCTCGCCAGACCTGGAGGAATAATCAGCACCAACAGTAACAACAATTCTCCCAGTGTCAACGTTTACTTGAGCGAAGACGAGGTGAAGAAACTTCTGGGTGAGTGTGTTTCATTCCTCTCGCTTCATTTGGCTGTGTGTGAAACAGACTGACCGTGTAAGCACATAATACTAATTTAATACCATAACAAGAGTACACACGACTGAGTGATGTTCATCAGTTTGTACTAACATCTCCTAAGTCTTTGTTTTAAAGTGTTTTAAAGTTATTCGACATGGGAGTTAGCAACACATCGTTTTCTCCTGCGCATGCTCGCGAACAGGCCAGATTCCAAATGGCTCCCGGTTGGACACGGAGTGCACTACTGTGGAACCCTTTTTATGTTGTATATAGTGCGGTTATGTAGGGAGCCGGGGGGCGTTTGGGATTCAGCCTCAGCTGCTCTGCTGTCCTAGAAAACTTCCAGCCAAAGCTGCGTGTCGCATTGTGAGCCCTGTGTGAGACGTGCTTTTAAACGTTGTGCTTTTGTTTTTTAGTTTATGTAGTGCTCAGTCTTCTTAGAGTAACAACAGTAATAATGCTAATGGTTGCAAGAAAAACACAAATCTACACGCAGTTCCTGCTGGATTCAGTATGCTTGGAATAAGGAGCAGCTGTCAGTATTCTGAAAGGGTTTATACTCTGAATGTCCTGATGCCCCTCTGCGGAGTCTGTAAGCAGGGTTTAGATGAGCTCCAAACATTTGTGCACGTACAGATCTGGAAGACTTTGCTTATAAAAATCGGTGCCTAAGGAGGTTTTTACAGCTCTTGTTAGGGAAAGGAGGGAGTTGGTGTATTTTTATTTAGTTTGTTTGGCAATCAGGAAATACTTTTTATCTGAAAATCAGGACTGGTTATAACTTGTGCTGGTGGGGCATGGTAATGGTACTGTCATAAATCATCAGAAATCCTACATACACTTGTATAAACACATCTAGTGATAGAAAATATGTGCCCTGTTTTGGCTGTCAATCGTACACTTTTATTCATGCTATACACACACACACACACACACACACACACATACATACATACATACATACATACATACATATATATAATGTGTTCTGTGAATAGTACACACTAAAAGGAAATGTGTCACAGGTGCTTAGGATGTTTCATGTGGCATTGTGTGTGTGTGTGTGTGTGTGTGTGTGTGTATAGCATGATTGTTCATATTGCCCTGCCTTGCTTCTGACCCTAATGGGAAGCATATGAAAAAAGGACAGGACGTACATTGTGCTGGCAAGAGAGAAATGATCCTGCACGGTGTAGCTCAGGTCATGCTGCACTCATATGGTCACTGTTTAGATTGTTTAGGACATTTCAAAGAGCGTAGTGAGCCTGTCTGACTTGTAAACCAAATCCTCTTTTAGCTCCACCATGGTTTCGTTAAAGACAGCCGAGTCGTGTTATCTGCTCACGTTCACAGGAAGGCCGAGGTAACTACTCGGAGAAGTGTGAATTGTTTAATGATTGTTAATTGCTGGGCGTTGGAGCTTTTCTCTATAACCTATCATTACCATCACAAATGTGATGGTAGACATGCTAATGAAAGGCTTGTAGTACTGCAGGAGCAGTGTCTTCCAGGAAAAAAGGAAATGGGGAGTAGCTGGCTCTGGAGGAATCTAGCCTGAAATGTTTTCCTCTTGATTAAAATCAGGGGTATGTCCCAAATGCCAGAAGTCGTGTCGAGTGTTTTTAGTGCAAACTTGACCTCTCTGACATTTGTTATGACTTTTTAATAGTCCTCATGTAGGTTTATCTCTTCACAAGTGCACTCTGAGGTGTTTCTTGCATGTTAAATGATTGTGATGTCTAATTTGCTATCATTTCTATTGTATTAGCAGTTATTCCCATATAAACTTCACCATGGCATACTCTAATATGAATATTGAATGTAAAGGTAAAAATAAGGTGAGGAGATGAGATGATATTGCTTGAGCATCCAAGATTTATTTGGTACCGAAATCCTGAGTTTATGTTTTAGTTTAAACATCTTTCATTGACATGTTGCCGTATTTTCACATTTACACACCTCATAGCAGTGGGCACTTAATTCATCTCATCACCTAAAGAGAGTGACACGTTTAGTCATTTAGCCTGTCCTGCTCTCTGACCTCCTCATCTGTACACTCTGTTCAGACATATCAGCTTGGAAAGCTTTTTCATGCTCACGTCACCATCAGTCCTATACTTTGTCATTCATAGATTGCTAACTGGCTGAGCCAAACTTCTGCAGTTGTATATCTTCATTGTGATATTGGACTTTGAGTCCAGTGTTTGCTGTCACAGCTACTTTTACTCCTTTATTGCCTTTAAAGATCCATCATGGTTTAACCTCCAAGTGTTTATGTTTAAGAGGATTTTCAGTTCTGTTTTGAAAAACACGATAGAAAGCAGGTTTTGTTTTGTTGTATTTACAGCAGTTCTCAGGCCGTGTCCATATGCTAGGGAATGCAGTCATGAGGTGTGTTTCTTCTGAGACATGTGATGCCAGCCACTGCCTCTTTGCGAACCGTTGGTCATCTGACGTCCAGGAGCGGTTGTAACCCACTTGGAGGGAAGCGCTCCTGCCCACCATGTGTACACATGAGCCCACAGGTGCCTGTGATTGGCCAGTGTTGTGCTGATTGGCACAGGAGAGAACGTATGCTGCCCCTCCCACCCTGAGAGCACGGCCAATTTTGCTCTCTCGACTCCTAGCTATGGGCAGCTATAGCATCACCCAGACTCAAACTAGCGATCTCCAGATGATAGCTTTGATGTTGTGCCACTCAGGAGCCTAGCCTGTAGTTGTCTGTTTCATGCTGTATCATCTGTCTTGTGAGTGAGAATGCTGGAATGCTGTGTTTAATTCTTTTAAACCTGCAACACTGCATTGGCAAACACACAAGAAAACCCTGTGCTTGTTTTCGCTTGTTGTTGTCTTTCTTGTTTGTTTCTCTGTTGCTGGTTCCTGATCACATCCTTGTGTGTCCTGATTGTATGTTATCAGAGCTCAACGACTTTTTACTTTGTACGTCCTTTTACTGTACGTCAGAAACTGAAATTCACCAAAATGGTTTTTAAAATTAAAGCTTTTTTTTTTTTCTTTTAATTTTAAAATTAAAGATTATTTCAGATGCATTAAGTGTGCTCATTTGGGTACACTGGATATATTTAATTTACATTTTTTATATTTTATGTATATTGTAAATGATAAGTCTGACCACAGTTATATGAGGATATTATCATTTAAGTGAAACATTAATTTTTCACAGCAAAACGATATGAATTATATGACTGTCCATCACTTTGGTCGAGGCAAATAAGCTACCCAAGGTTTTTGAGGCAAGTAAACCCAGATAAACATAAGTAAGTTCTTGTCACTATGGAATCACAACAGTCATACTATCAGTACTACACTGTTGTTAAAAAAAATATTTGCCTTTTCTGAGTTTCTTCCATTTACCCTAATTTGTCACATTTAATTTTTAATATAAAATAAAGATGACTGGGTAAATACAAAATGCAGCTTGTAAATGATTGTTCCATTAATTGAAGATAAAGATTTTACAAAACCTCTTTCACCCATGTGAAAAAGTAAGTTCCCCCCTAAACCTAAATAACTGGTTGTGTCGCCACTGGCAGTAACAAACTGCAAAGGAATTATGACTCACTCTTCTTTGGAGAATTGTTTTATGGTCAGATAATCTCCTTCAGGATTTTCTGATAGAGAGCAGAATTCATGGTTCCATCATTTATGACATTATCCAGGTCCTGCAGAAAGTAGTACTAGCCTATGACCATCACACAACCACCACCATTTGACTGTAGGTATGATGATCTTATGGTGAAATTCAGTGATGGCTTTATGCCAGATGTAACACATGGGATCCATGCCTTCCTAAAAATTCCACCTTTGACTCATCAGTCCACAGAATATCTTGTTGGTCATCAAAGTTGTTGCAGGACTAGCCTTTGTTTTCTTTTTGGTCAGCAGTGGTTTGCACCTTGCAACTCTCCCGAGGATGGCATTTTTGTCCAATCGTGTATATTTACTGTAACTGAGGCAAGCGAGGCCTGCAGGTCTTTAGACGTTTGTCTGGGTTGTTTGTTTGTCCCCCTGCATAATTTGTTGATGTGCTCTTGGTGAAATGTTGGTAGACTGAGCACTCCTGGGAAGGTTCACCACTGTTTCAAGTTTTCTCCATTTGTGGATAACAGCCCTCTCTGTGGTTTACTGGAGCCCCAGAGCCTTAGCAATGGCTTTCCAGACTGGTAGGTTTCAGTGACTTTGTGTAGCATCTGTATTCAAATCTCTGTAGAATATGGCATCATGTGCTGCATTTTGAGCCCTAGCCTGCTTCAGATATGTAGTCATGGAGTACTTTATAGTGAGCATGTATAATGAACATGAAGCCATTTTGCACTCGACCTGTGATACAAAGTTTATGTTGAGCATAAACCTGATTCCTGGCTGAAACTGAAAATGACAGATTTTAGTGTGGATCCTGCATTACCTGTTATATATAGAAACATCTAGCCAAATGTCAGTTTATAAAAAAAAATCTGTTTTTGTAGTTGTACTTTGAAACCACAGTGTAGCGTTACAGCTCATGATAATATTATGGGGATATATGTGCAAGTGTGAGCCCCATTCATATACAGATGTGTTCAGATTTTTAAGAATATTTGGTAGTTCTACTATATACAGTAGGTTTCTTACAAATTTCAATAGAAATAGAACTACACAGTTCATGAAAGGTGTAGGTTAAATGTGTCTGAAATAATGACAGTTATTTGTATGGCAGCTGTGAGCAGATCTGATTATATAGAAATATCACGATTGTGGCTATCATAGCTCTACCCTGCCTTATCTATGGGTCTTTAATTTTGCTCATGTAGATGAATGAATCTGCGGTTGTCTGTAGTCCCAGCGTATGTGGCAAACAGAAATGGGGTTGCTGTGCTGTGATTGGTTGGTCAGATAAAACGTAAACGGAAAGCCTGTGCTTTAATGAACCAGAGTCAGTGTAAAGGACTATCTGACCACATCTAATTATCTAAGCAGCATTACTGGTGATTGTTTAATTTACTGAAGAAGTCTGGATCATGTCTACCCTCAGCATTAGCTATTTTGCAGAGTCTGACAGTTACAAAATGCTGTTTTTGGTGATTTGTTATTATATTTTAACCTGGAACCTGTTTTTAAGCAAAGAGCCTTTTTTATAGACTTTACCAAAAGAATAGGAGACTGATGGTCTCTGTTTTGTCATTTTGCCAGGAGTGGATTAAGAGTCTTTGCACGTTAGTGTTGAGTGCAAAAAAAAAGCCCCGGTGCACTTATCTGTGAGACGCTGACAGGCTCAATAATAGCTTCTTACTGCCCAAGAGAATCAGGTGCCTGTTGTGCCAGGCAGGAATCTCATTGCCACTGATGTGGTTAAAGGGGTGTGTACTGTGATTCATGGGGATCATATTCTGCCTGTTAGAAGTTTGTATATTATAGAGTTGTACGTGTTTTGCTGCAGGCATGAGCTGCCTGTCTGATGTCTGATTATTTTTTGGACTGGTGACTCTGAGTTTGGCATTGACCTGGCTTGGATGATGCCTGCATTTGAGTACATATTGAATTTAGGACTTCATTTTTGCCAAAGCTATGTCAATAAGTGCTGCCAAACAGCATAAACTGGAAAGCTACCCCTTCTCTTGCGTGCTCCCCACCCCCCCACCTCACATGACTCCAAGTTATTTCCTCTCTGTCCCTCTTCTGGCTCTGTAATTCCTTTCACAGATCTTAATCTTGAGCCAGTCAGTTAATTTATTTATTTATTTATTTATGTTTTACCCAGGCCTCTACTGCAGAGCAACTAGTTTCATCAAAGTTATCTCTCCTTAACATTGCAGCAGGCTGGCTTCTTCAGATCTGATGCATGTAGCTCATACTTTGTTGATTTGTCTTGTAAACAGAGGGTGGCTGCCAGGTTATGAGATTTGTAATCTGATGCCTATATTTATTTTTTGTCCATATACGTTTGCATGACATGAGGATTCTCAAAACCATAGTGCTCAACTCAAACTGACATGCAGTAAACATGCCAATATGGGCTTTTCATTTTCATGGAGACAGCAGTGGTAGCTGTGTTTGGCATTTGTTGAAATTGGTTGCTAAAACTTGTTTCCCCCCTTCTTAACCACTTTCCACAAATTGCTTCTGTTAACAAATTCCTGCTGAATGGCATGCTGTGGTTTAATGTGTTGTAATGCTCATGGTGAATGTAAGAATAAGCGTGAGCCTTATTTTGGTTTTCCATTTGAGTTAGGGGCCATTATCCGGTCTTGTGATGCTTTACATAGTTTAGCTAAACTTCTAATGGATGAAATCTTGTTCAGTTTAAAAGGGAAGCACATTGTCAGCATTTAGCAGACATAATTTTCCAGTGTGCCTTGCAGAAGAGCTTTGGAGTCTCCATAAAAACTTTAAGTACAAAACTCAAAGTTACAAAAGTACTTATAGTTCAGGATCTAAGAATAGAATCAAAAACAGTAAAAAGTCAAGGGTTTTTAATTCATGATCAGTTAATAGTTTTTTTCATTTGTACCAGTGACTGCCAATCGGCTGTTTTGACTGGCAAGGGGAGTTGACCTGGATGCCAGGACAGAGATGAGTCGCATGCATATCTACAATGTCTTGTATCAGATTGAGCCATGCAAGCTTGATAAGTGCCTAGAGATTGCTGTGGACAAGTACTGTGCTTGGCACAACACACTGTATCAAGTTGTTTTTCCTGTTCCAACACACCTGATAGTCTGGATTATTAAGTAATGATGTCAACAACATGTGCACCACAAAATCATTTGCCTGCTTTTGTACTCTTACGCTAAACATCCAGCTTTGTTGGTTGCAGCATACTTTTTCCATGTAAGGTTTCATTGCTTCCTGCATGACTTCACGGTCTCTGTCTGAGATGAGCTGAGAGAGAGAGCATAGACCTGGCCTGGCCTCTCCTCTTCGTTTACTCTTCTCTCCAGTCCAAACCACAACATGACTCAAGAGTAAAATGTAAGCCATGTAAGCCTTGGCTGGTTGCATATTCATTCTCATGTCCGTGTTATTCTGGGGGTTGGTAGTTTGACTTGGCTGATGATGGCAGGTGAACGCCATCACTTGTTTCCTTTACTAAAAAAGGCTCAGTGGCCTCCAGCAGTTACGCATACATGGCTATCAGATGCACTGTTGATGTTTACTGCTGGTCTCCTTTGACATAAATTTTTTTTTGCTTTCAAAAAACCCTGCACCATTTGTCATCAGCATGCAAAGAACATTCAGCTTTTGTTTTCCAGTGTCGCTAGGCAGCGATGCAAAAGGGAGGAAGAGGTTTTCTTGTTTATCAGTGTTCAAAATTTTCACTACACCATAAATGCATCTTCCTGCTGAGAGTGATGCAAGCTGCTCGGATGAGGATTATTTCATGATTGTTTTACGGAAACAGGTGAAACGAATTTGCAGCTTGAAACCTTCAAAAGAAAGACGCATCATCAGTAGTGTTTAATTCTTGGTTTTGGATTGATCGCTTTGACACGAAATGCAAACTCTACTGGAGTTCTATACCATAGACCCTCTTGTCTTGGCAGACTTGGAGCCAGTCCCTTACTGCACACCCGAGTTCAGAAAGCAGCATTCATACCAACCAATGGAACCATACCAGTGGCTGAAGCAGGCTTGGGTCCACACCAAAAGCTCTAGTATGAAAGTTCCCTTAATGATGAAGCACTGTGAATGGACAAACTTATTAAATTTGTATTTTTTTTTGCCAGTTTTTTGCAATTTGCATTTTATAGTATAGGAAGTAAGACCATTGCTCCAGTTGGTTGGGATTTCAGCACTTTCCTGCATCCAGTCCCATCATGCTGCTGTTTCCTGATTTTTCCACCATGTGCGGCTTATACATTACTGTGCAAATGTTTTAGGCAGGTGTGGAAAATGCTGTAAACTAAGTATGCTTTCATACATACAAATAATAATTGTTTATTTTTTATCAATTTACACAATGCAAAGTGAGTGTACAAAATAAAAATCTGAATCCAATCTTTGGATTTGGTGTTACTACCCTTTTGCCTTCAAACCAGCATCAGTTCTTATAAGTACACTTGCAAATAAGGCAGGGATTATAGTCAGGTGTATGATCAACCAAATATACCAAACAGGTGCTAATGGTCATCAATTTCATTTGAAACACTACTACACTTAGTCATTAACTGAAACATAAACAGCTGTGTGGGAGCTTAAATCTGGGTGAGGAACAGCCAAACTCTGCTACCAAGGTGAAGACTTGTTTCATGTTACAGGGAATACACCATGGCAAGACTGGGCTTATTGCCCTTCAAAATCAGATGTCTGAAACTGGCAGAAACCAGTGGGACCCAGGTACACTCATCTACTGTCTGGAGTGGTCTTCAGCCAAAAAGCCATACCCCCAACATGGAAACAAGGGCAAGCAACTCAACTATGCACGAAAACATGCAGAAAAAAGATGCAGAAAAAAATGGCAGCCGGTACTCTGGATTGATAAGTCAAAATGTGAAATATTTGGCTGTACCAGTAGGCAGTTGTCTGCTGAAGGTCTGGAGAGTGGTAATGAGTGTCTGCAGACAACAGTGAAGCATGGTGGAGGTTCCTTGCAAGTTTGTGGCTGCATTTCTATAAATGGAGTTGGAGATTTGGTCAGGATTAATGGTGTCCTCAGTGCTGAGAAATACAGGCAGATGCTTATTCATCATGCAGTACCATCAGAGAGGTGTATGATTGGCCCCAAATGTATTCTGCAGCAGGACAATAACCTCAACTATACAGCCAATGTCATTAAGAACCATCTTCAACTATCTGTCTGGGATTACATGAAAAGACAGAAGGATTTGAGGAAGCCTACATCCACTGAAGAGCTGTGGTTAGTTCTCCAAGATGTTTGGAACAACCTACCAGCCGAGTTCCTTCATAAACTGAGTACCTAGAAGAATTGATGCTGTATGGAAGGCAAAGGGTGGTCACACAAAATATTGATATTGATTTAGATTTCTCTTCTGTTCATTCACTGCATTTTGTTAATTGATGAAAATAAACTTCTTTTGGAAGTTAATTTCTGTAGGGTCGTTCTGCATGTACTTCAGCTTTTGATTGTTGTTCTGATCTTTTTTGTCCATTCTTTTAAATGGCTGGTTCCGTCGTTCGAGCAATTTCCTGTGCACCCCTTAGGAGCCACCTTCCGACTTCCCTCTAATTCAGAGTATACTCTCTGTGATGATCTTATTTAAGGCATGTCATTGGTGTTAAGACATACTTTTCGGTTGGTGTAACTATTACTACAACTACTGAAAGCTTAGCTGTTTATTCACAGCAGAGTATAAAGGTCTATTGGCTTGCAGGAAAAGCCTGTTTATTTTATAGTTTATTTGCATAACAGATAAAACCACACCTAATTAACATTCTGTCCATTATAATATAAATGTATATAAATATGTCTTGCAGTAAAAGCAGCATGGAAAATAGTTGCTTAAAAAATTTTATTTCTTGGGTGTTGTTAGGCAATAGATAAGTATCCAGTGATATGTTTATTAGATATAATGGCTCTAAATTAACGAAGGCCAGATTACCCATGGCATTAATTAGAAACATAAAAGAATATCATCTTACAAATAAGAGTGTAATTAACAATGCTTGCTGTTCTCTGACAACAGTTTATCTAGTGAAAGTGTGTCTTGATAGGAAATGGGTAACTGTAGAGCTCGTGTTTCACCTAATATAAACATAATCTTAATTTTTATGTAAGATAGCTTCATTCCTTGAGCATTTTCAGCACCCATATTGGATACATGCATGATGGCGTGATGTTCCACCAAAACCAGTAGTGTGAAAGATTATTCTGAGATGCTACAGGTAGTTGGGTACTGCAGTGTTAGCTGCAAGTCATCTCGGCTTACATAACGTATCTGTTTAGAGTAGGTTTTTCTACCCATTTTTGTGAGGAGTTCCATATAGCAGGAGCATATACTGAAGAATATTCTGCATGTTTCTCAGTCAGTCATTATCTGTACCGCTTATTCCCAGTTACGGGGTCACGGGGGAACCGGTGCCCAGCCGGCAACTCTGA
>JANCOA010000019.1:11096677-11108621 GCA_024363135.1 Leptodoras oyakawai | reverse complement strand
TTCCTAGGTCGCCCCACCCGGGGATCGAACCCGGGTCCTTCTTGCTGTGAGGCGACAGCGCTATCCACTGCGCCACCGTGTCGCCGCTGTGAGTAGGTTTAGAACTTTATTCAGAATAAATGATTAGGCTAATGGGTGTAAAATGAGTGTATTGGTGTATAATGCAGTTGCTGTTCCTCTTACTGTTTTTTGTTGTATTGTGGATCCTCCTAAAACAGTAATCACCTGTATTAGATTGCAGAACTAAAAACGATTCCTTGCCATTCTAGTGTCCATGCATTTTAAATCTTGTTTAGTGGATTCAATTCTCTCTCTAATTTCCATCCGGTGGCCAGTCTTCTTTTTCCTAATGAAAACCAGACAGGTCACAACACATGTTTGTCATAGCACAGTGTTTGGGCAGTGTGTAAGTACCTAAAACCACTTATTTCCTTTTCCCTGGAGTATCAGGCATGCAAATTATATATGCCACCACATCCTGTTAAGAATAACCCTGCAAGAGAGGAATATGATTAGAGATGGGATAATGAATGAAATCTGATCTTGCCCACGCATGCTCAAACATAAACATCCACGTAATCCTTTTCTGAATCTGATAAATGCACCTGTCTTATGTTTGTCAGCCGTGACTTTGCTTTTTGGGTTTATTCTGAAGTACTGGTGGATAAAGTAGTAAGAGAAGCACCCTCTCCACCGCTTGCCTGGTCCCTGATTTCCCAGGTGCACCACCAGTGCTTGTGTGTTGCCCACTTGGGCATAAAAGAAGGCTTTTGGCTTACCTGAATATGCTTGCACACCTGGCCGTAAGGCTTTGTTCTGGCTTTTACAAAGGCAGCAGCATGATATTAGATGTTGGGTTACTGAATGATATTCCTTTTGCTTGAAGAATTGCATGGTCAAATGTGTAATAGAGTTGGGCGATGCCTACCAACCTGGCATATGTGATGTCTATTGTGAAACTTCACAATGGGGTTGGTATGAAGCTGGCCCAACCCAGATCTATAACTGGACTTGTATGATGCACATGCTTATATTAATAATAGCACACTCTGGGTTTCTAGATATTAATAGAAATATAATTAATCTGTGACTTTTGCTACACTCAGTGTTTTGAGAGGTATTCTTACTAGTTAGAATATTTTCTTGATTATACATTGCATATTAGTAGAGAAAGCACCTTTTTAAGATTCGGCTTGCTTACAGGACAAGAAAAAACTAAATGTAGGGGAGTGTAACGAACTCGCCGCAGGTTAAAATGTGGACTGTGTAGTTATTACAAAGGGTTAAGCAGATTGTGCTTCTGGCCATATTACCACATTCACTAGCTTTGATCTGCAGCCATGTTTCAGGACGGTTGGCCTGTGTTCTAAACAAATCTGTGATTAAAATTAAGTTTTTAGGTCATGTAAGTAATGTTCTTTTATTTGTATTGATTTAACTTCACTAATTTACCAGGCTTTTCTAGCAAGTGTTACAACTAACCCTCTGTTACAGTTAACCCCACCCATGGGGTAAGTTGCACATAACATTGCACATTCACACTTTTGGTGAAATTGTACATGGTAGGTGCTAGAAACAAATCTCTAGTGTTTATTTGTAGCAGAGGTGGTTGCTTGTATAAAAATTATTATTCTAATGTAAGTATTTGTTCATTTGAAAACTCCCCTATATTAGGGGAAAGCTCCCCTATATTACTATATGTTGTCTTGACACATTAAGTTTATTACATAATGCATTATTTAGGTTTCAGGCTAATTGCTTTAGTGTTGAATATTAATATATATATAATAATATAACAGCTAGTATTTACTGACAGGATAACATTTTTAGCTGTTATGGATGGACAGTGCTTTGTAACAGTAGGTTTTCCTCCATGAGGAAGTTTTCAGGAGGAGGGCTGTGCTCTTTGCAGTATCTCAGCTGTGCTTTCCTGTCTTATTAACTTGAACGTTAAGAGAAAGCAACTCCATGCAAGTGATAACAGGAACTAACTTGTTTTACAGGTCACATGTAACTTTAAATGTATAAAACATATGGCAACCCATTCTTTCATAAAATGCTCTGATATAATGTGGAAAATACTTCAGGATGTGTGATCTTAGGGAAAGAATGAACTTGGGCTGGCATGATTTGTTTCCTACTTTCTGATAGGATAGCTACAGCATAACCTAGAGGTAGCTGACATTGTAAATAAAGTTTCACTTACAGGATCATGGAATCCTATGCAATTTTGCGATTTCCTCCTGCCAAGACAAACCATCTTTGTGTGTACAGCTATACTTATTGTATGTCATTTTATTTTGTGCATTAGTGAATATTAGTTTCTTAAACACCTGTGATTCCCAACTGAAAGTAATGTTGGTTTGTTGCTCAATTTTAAAAAAACATTATTTGTGTTGGTGCACTATAATGCATATGGGTTTAGTTATTGTTTCCATGTGCATTTTGTTGGATTTTATTGCCCCAAAGTCATTAATTGGGATTGTGCTTTTTGTTTTGGACATGTTTGCTTCTAGCAATGTCACCATTCAGGTATGTCTACATTCTAATGCATGTTTACATGTGTGTGAGACATGTGCTAACATGTACTCAGTCTTAGGTCAGTAGGTAATACTGTCAGCTCTTGGTGGCCTCTCCAAGTCTGTGGGGTGTTCCAGTACTATAACAGACATCTTATAACCGACAACACTTACTTGTGTATCTGCTTTGTTTTGTGTTATCTGTGGGTTCCTAGTCCCAAACTGATCTCCTTAGAATCTATTCATCATGCTTACTTAAAAAAAAAAGAAGAAAAAAGTATGCCTCTTAGTAGTATCTGTATTTATATTGGTATAGAATAAATCTGTCCAGTCAGAATAACGTATTCGTCTTCAGTCACATCATTAATACAGAGAAAATTCAGTTAATTTCCATGATGGAATGATTGAGTTTAACACTCTGTGCAGCTTCATTCATTCCCACCCTCCTAGATCATGGGTTTTTTAAAGACATCATCTCTGTCCCACCCAGCAAGGCTCACACCCTCCAGCCTGCAGATAAGATATCGGAGCAAGATAACGCTGCTGGAGAACTTTCGAAGCTTTATTTAAAAGCAAGATCAGCCACAGGATTTTTAATCACTAGACTTGTTTTCTCCTTGGCCTGTTGTGTTTTTCAGAACAGTAGATGCAGCTCAAGCATGAAAGAGGATTTGAAGCCGTATAAAAAGACACGGCATCCCCCTCATGGTATTGCTTAGTTAAGGATTGGTGTCAGAGCAAACGGAAACCACCAGTGAGGGTTCTTTTTAAAGCTTGTGTGGTTGACCACAATGCGTTTCAAAGCAGGGTCTTGTTGCTCGTTTCAGCAAAGCAAAGAGGAGAGATGAAACGCGTCCCACAAAATACAGTGGAGAGAAACGACTGTAGAGGTTTTATAGTAAACTAGTAAACTCTGCTGACCATCACTGTGTGTGTTTTTGTTAGTGATGAGTTCATTCTGCTACTATTTCATTGAGTCACTTCTCTCCGGTTACTCCCAGCTCCTTTTCATACTTTTACGTGGATTGTCGAGAGTGCACAAAAGTGATCCATAAAAGCACTGGGTCAAGCACCCTCGACCCCTCAAACGTCCACATTCAGTCCATCCCCCATGAGCTGCTGGTGGTTTGCTATTCCCACAAAGTCTTGTTTCAGCATGAAGCTGATTAGAACCTGCAAAGCAGGGGTTTAAGGAAAAGAACAGAAATACTTGGACTATAGAATACACCCTCTACTCATTCAGTCCTTTCCTCTCACTTTCTCGGCAGTCGACTTTTAAGTGGTACAATACAAAAGTAAGAACAGAAAATTCACAGACCCCGAGCAAGGTAATTACACCAAGCTAAAATCTGTGTGTGCGCCTGGTGTTCCTCACACTTCACAAGTAACAGATTTTTTCCCCCCACAGTGACAGATCATCAGTGACACACGCAGCTGCTGTGTCCTGGCACAGTCAGCTGATTAGGGCTGAAGTTTATGAAATGTCCCTTCACAAGTGGTCAGCTTGGTACTGTGGATGTCTGTCAATCCAGCAGGCTCTGTTTCTGGAATTATGGAGACGGCTTTTGTTGAAGAGTCCAAGGTTTAAAACTTGGCTCCCACTGAATGCCTCAAAGTCCAGAACATAGTAATCAAGTCACACTGGAGGTTTTCCTGAGCTGAGAGTGGAATGTTTTTTACTGGCCAAGTCATTCAACCACCCAGAGTTGCATTTCGGTGACGGAACTGTCTGAATGAAGAAAGACCATGGGAACAAGCCGGAAATGAAAATGGCTACATTAGATGCCTGGCAGAGATGCTGGACAACTGATGATGATTATGGGTCGTACTGCCTGCAATCGAGTATTAAACATAAATTACTTATTCCTTTTGATCCCTTGAAATGGTGGCTTTGGATAAAATGTTGTGAAGGCTGTGTAGTTTGCACAGTATTAATCCCAATAGAGGTTGTTTATTGTATAGGCTTTACCAAGCCACAGATTTGCTGTGGTCTTTAGAAACCTGTGGAATACTGAAAAACGGCAAAAAATAATGATGAAAAATCCAAATTTGAGGTTTAAGAATATACCAAGAATATACTTTGTGATCTCTACTGTATGAACACAAAAATATATTTGAATAAACTGGCAATGGCAATTATTTTATTTGGGCTCCTTCCTAACCTTGTCTTAGCTGTCTCCCTGCAGGGATCATGTTGGGGAAGAACTGGTTTACCAAACACAGTGGTTAGTTCTGTCTGCCCCAAGAGGTCAAAAACTGTTATCGCAAAGTGTGCTTTTGTCAATTTCCTTTATAATAAGTTTTTTTTTTTATAGTGACAAACTAAAGGGAAAAAGCAACACATGTCTTTATCAAGTGCTGGGCCTCCATGTGCCACTTCATTGTACCTTGGCATTCTGCAAGCCTCTGGAACTCTTTCTTCCTATAGATATTCCCTCATTTGGGGTTTTGATTATAGTCATAGAGAGTGCAGTCTGGCATGCCCAAAGTCTCGCATAGGTGTTGCTATCTGAAGTAGGAAGGCCATAGTATATGATTCACATCATTATTATTTCCATCAAATCATTCAGCCCTTGGAAACATTGTTATCTTGGAAGACACCACTACCATCAGGATAGCAATGTTTCATTATAGGATAAAAGTGATCAGTCAGAAGAATGTTGGATTGATTTGCAGTTATGCTTCATTCTGTGTGGACCAGTGGAGGCAACTTGTATTTCTTTAAGCTATTTCTATAAGTAGAATAGGTTATAAATATAGAGATGCTGGAGCATCCTTCAGTGGAATTGGAATGCAATATGGGGAAATAAATGGGATTTTTATATTATAGATTTTGCATCAATGTTATGTATTTAAAATAAATAAGATTTTCATTTTCACTTTTATGGCTAACCAGACTTTTATACGTTATGGCCTTACTTCTTGCTGTAGTTTTCACAACAGAAAATGTCAAACTGTGACTATGTGAAGAGTTTTTCCTGTCTGAGGCACATACTAAAACTGATTTTCTTTGTACTTTTTATTGGTGTGAGAGTGGGGGAGGATTTGCATTCCCCTTCCCCCTTGTTTAAAGACAGTTCCAAACAGGCTGATAGACTGGCTCCACTCGAACCAGCCGAAGCCTCACAGCCGACAGGATTGCCCCAGGGCACGGCTAGAGATTTCATCCGTCACTCAGCTTCACGTGTTCATGTGCCTTGGCTGTGTGGGAATCTGCCTCCAGCTTGAAACTCCAGCCACCTATCCATCAGCACCTGCTCTCTCCCTGCTAATGGGGATAAATGCACCCGTCTTTAGAGCACAGGTGTGCGGTACAGTCGGAGAGAGAGGCTTTTCGGGTTGAAGGTGCTCAAGGAATGCGGCTGTGACCAAGACCTTGTTTAGATTACCATGTCCTGAGGCTGAGTTATTCGAAAGTGGAGGCGAGCCTAAGAGAAGAGACAGGCTGTTCTGGTCTGGTGATAGTGAAGGGTGAGGACCTCAAACATAAACATCCTCAAGCGGGGATATTTTTGTTTCATGGTATATAGCTGTGATAACTAGCATAATGTATGAAATCCAACTGGCGTAAAGGATGAGTAGGCACCCTCAGGACTGAGATGTGGGGAAGTGGAAATGTTTGTTATTTTGGCTGTTTCATGTAGATCTTGGCTCAGTCATAGATTTATGAGATGCATTTCTTTTTGCTTTATTCAATCCCAGAGATTCAGGTTGGAAATTCTGTTTGAATCGTCTCACTATTCTGACATTAGTCAGTTCTCGTGTTTTATTTGTCCTCCCTGATGCTAAGGGAAGACAGTGTGTTGATGATTGGTGTCATGTGTTGTCATGGTTTGCTGCTTTGAGAAATGTTTTTGTGCTGCTGTGGTTTTCTACTTCTAGAGACTTCCAAGCCCTGCAAAATCCATTAGTCTCTACATGAGCGCTTAAGAGATTTTTTTTTTTTTGTGGTTAAATGCAGAATTCTCATGGTCCCTGAATCATGGAATATCATAAAACATATTTTGTATGGATAAGAGAATGGAGGTCATGAAGATCTGCTTTTTATTTTTGGTTCTGTCTCCCCATGTGGATCAGTACTGATTAGCTCTGTGGTATGTTTGCAGGTCTGGATGCTGAGCTCTACTATATGAGGGATGATGTGGTGAATCATTATGCTCTCTCCTTCATACTGCCAGTACCCAGTGAGACCAACAGCCTGCACTTCACCTGGCACTCCAAGAGCAAGGTATGCCCTCTTCATCAAAACCTAACCCAGACACATCCCATAACTATTAAGCTTTAAAGTAGATCAGTTAGTACTTTTATTTCCTGTAGGCTTGAAAGAAAATTATGTTCCTTGTTGTGTATTGTTATTAAACCAAATCATGATGAAATGTACAGATTCACAGTCCTAGTTCAAAAACATAACCGATAGTTTGTGGACACAATACTAGAATTTATTTTATCTTGTCATTTATGTATTCTCTCCTTCAAGTTTACTCCAGTATGTATTATTGTAGTAAATTTCAATTGATAATTGATTGTAATTGAGTGATTTTCTAGCATATTTTTACTATGACATAATTTATGTGACATCTGTATTTTTATGAATGATTATTTCCTCTGTAATTTTTTATTACTCTGGGGATTTTAATATTTGCAGCTTGTAACACTCAGCTTTCTCTTAGATTTATAGTAGGATGACCATACAGGGGTGTGGGAGGAGGGGGTGTTGAAAATGTACCAAGAACCTGTGAAATTCCATAGGGGCTCAATGGTACACATGTACCGTAACTCAGCTGTAAGGCTGAAATGTGACACACAGCAGTGCAGACATAATGACTGTTAGCCATGTAAACTTTACAGCTGGTTTTGAATCTATATATAAAAACATTTACTATGGCTTGTTTGTATTTCCTTGGTCTTTATCACTTTAATCTTTGTGTATGGTTTTATTAATGCGATTAGTCCAACATTTGACATGTTGTATAGGTCAGGTTCTTGCGTCATACATTTTCGACCTCTTTGTATGGACAGTAAATTAGAAACTAGAACTATAATAACGGGGTAAGATGGACTAGAACAGTGAATTAGTATCTGTCAGTAATAAAAAGTTTTAGTTTGATAATAATCATGGGAATTAAACAACACAACCTTTCCAGTGTGTTTGTTTGTAGACCGGGGATTGCATTCATACAGAATCCTGGGAATAAAAGTAGTTTCCAGCTGGCTGATGTAGAAGGGAAAATGAGCATGTTACTCTTAAAAATATGATGAACATAAAAGTAACATATTGTCAAAATCAGGTCATAAGCATGCTAATACTTAAGGGTGCTCTAGAGAAAACTAAAGTGACAGGACTGAACTATGAATAATCCTCGCTGTCCCACATTGGCAATTAATTAATGTACAATATTTAATGGCGATGAACTTTAAAATGTAACATGTCAATTTCAGGAGTATTGAAATGATGTTTGAGTAATAGATGAGGCTGTACCCTTGGAGAAATGCAGTTCCACTGGAGACACATCTCTCCTCTTAGTTATGCAGAGAAGAAGAACTGCAAACTCTCATCCCTGTGTCATGATTTCTATATATATAAAAAACCCTGAATGCTATTAACATATAATGTCAAGTCATTGTTATTGATGACAGCATTTGACAGTTGTTTGCTGATTTGGTCTTAAAACATATTTTACAATATATTATAACACTAATAAAACAGATAATTAATATTAAGTTGATTTCATACCGCACTTATAGCTCGGAAACCACATCAGTCCCTCTTCAGATATTCATTCATAAAAGCGTGAACCTGTCCCTGCTTTTAGCCAAGGAATTCTTTGATAAATGTTCCTCTCAGCAATCATGTGAACATATTTAGGACCATTTATTGCCACTTGGAAGAACTCTTACTGTAAATATTAAGTTCTTTTTGAATATGGCACTGTGGTTGTTTGCTAGGTCTTGATTTGTTAAACTTGTTTTTTTTTTTTTTTTTAAGTTGCCTTATTTCCTGACTTCCCTCATCTCCATACTGCCATCTGGTGAATTATGCTGAATTGAGTTGGACTAGAAAGTAAACTAAAGGAACAAATATGCATTGTCCTTGAATACACATGCAGGTATGCTTCTAATGCTGGTTTGTCTTTCTGTATTTGGACCTTTTCCTCTGTGCAGGTGGACTACAGGTTGGGTTTCCAGGTGGAGAACCCTATGGCTATGGACCAGCCTCAGAGCAACATTTCAGCCAATGGGGAGGTGCCACTCACACGCTCGGGTATAGTTCTTTTATAAAAGCCATTCTTAAAGTTTTTTGTTGTTGTTTCATTGACCTTCTGACTGGCCGGTTGAATTGAATGAATGAATATAAGTCTACGAATAATGCCAACTTGAACCACCTCCGGTGGTTTGTTGGTGGACTGTTCTGGAAAGCCCTATGCTGTAATAAATGGACAGAATATTGTTGTATAATTAATGTTCATAAAATAAACCTCTAATGAGGGAGTTCATTGGATTTATTTTAGTTAATAGTGAGAACCCCTGTTCTAGAAGGGCTCCGATGTCTGATAAGTGCATGATTGATATCTATTTATGCACTGGATTTTCAGACAGCCACTCTGGTTGGATTTATAGGTGCTTAGTTTGATTTTCTGTATTTGTTTCTTGTGCCAAGTTTTCCGAGTGGATCTCTTCTGTTCTGGGAAGCTGGACGGTGAGGCCATTGTGACGATGCAGCTGAATCTGACGATCCACACTAACAACTTCACAGTGCTCAACTTCAAGCGTAGGAAAATGTGCTACAGAAGTAAGACCTGTAACATAATATTAGTGCTTGCATTTGTGTCTGAGTGTGCATTCCATACAAACGTGTGCTTTTTATGTTTATTGTCTGAACTCATCCCTTCAGCTCCCTCTGTAATATGAGCTGCAATGAGAGCAGAGAAGTTGGCATGGCTTTTTTTTCTGCAAGACTGAAGCAGAAACAGTGAAGATAATCATACAAACTTGCAGACATATGCCTACCTAAAGCAATAAATTTTAAGCATGACTTAATTGAAACACACTTGCGTATATCCAGTATGTATTTGTTCTTCTCAGTGTTTCACTTTGCATCAAAGGAAAATAAGAATGTAACACATTTGAGTGCAAAAATCTTATTGACATTTGGTCCTATCAGTTTAATTTATTCTTTTGACTAATTTGTGCTAAGACATGTCCCTTGTCACTGATTGTATATTTTTCTGTAGTATTTTAATCTTTTTTTTTTAAATAAGAGATGGGTGTAACCTATACATGCATTTCACTTATATTTATATTTACCAAGGAATTGAACAACCAGATTCCCCCAGAATCCTCCTTCCTTTCTCCAACAAAACAGGACCAGACTGTAAGTCCTTTTCACTATTCTGTACTTAATTTACAATTTTTATAATGTAATGCTGAATGGCTTCAGTTGTAATTTGTTGTGTATATTTAATTTTGTTGGATTTCTCTGTCTTTGGACTGTGTCCTGTGCATTTTCTCAGTAGACAGTGCCCCCACAACATCCACCAGAGTGTTCTACATTAGTGTTGGAGTGTGTTGTGCTGTCATCTTCCTTGTTGCAATCATCCTTGCTGTGTTACACCTGCACAGCATGAAGAGAGTCGAAGTGGATGACAGGTGGGTTGTCATTTTACCAGAGGTCTGGGAATTGGGCTGAATTTTACATATGTTGGTAGGAACAATGGGACAAAGAGAAAGTCTACATTTGAAAAGACTTAAGTTTGATTAATTATATATATTTTCATGAAGCACTAACTTTGTTTTTATGCTTTCTGGACATCTTCCTGGTGTCTTATAGAAAACATAATCTTTCTAATTCAGTTTTGCAGAAAGGACTTTATGCATTATGGACTTATTTACCTTGTTTTTGAACTTGGTATCATCTTAATTGTGAACTCAGGTCAAGGCAGAATTTTGTCAACCTATGGCACATACCTGTTTTGTCCTTAGAGGCAACAACTCTAAGGCATGAGAATGTTGGCAAAAGCACAAGCAAAAGCAGTGAAAAGCTCTTGGATTGTTCTTCTATTGAGTAAATGACACTATTGCATGATTGGGATCAGTGGGGCAAGTTGAAACTTTACAGACTAAAGATCTTTGTTTGAATGTGTCTTATGAGTGACTCTTACACAGTGTGACTGCTTGTTGATTGAGCATTATGATCTGTATGACGGAAGAGCCAATAAACTGAACTGAACTTGTTCTCTTCAGGGGTATTTCTGTTGAATTATCCTCTGAAGCTGAATGCCAATTCTTTTAATTGGCACTGTTATACAACACATTATGAAGGCTAGGGGTTAGAAGGTAACGTGATTCTGACGGCCTCCCTGGATCTGAGAGAAACAGGAAAATCAATTGAAGGAGAATGTGGTGGTGAGAGTTGGGGAAATTTCTATAGCTAGAAAAAGTTCTATTACCCAGCTGAAGGCATAGCTGTTGCTGGCAATGATAAAGGTGTGTTCGTACAGGCATGAACATTTTTGGCAAAAATAGCTGCAGTTGAATTTAAAACACTTTTGTGTATAATTATACTTGCATTTTTAGACACTTGGATAACCTTTGAGCAAATTCTTTTCCCCCCTCATTCTCACTGTGGTGCTTAGGGTAATGTCAGAGACCTATGAAAAGTACAACAGCATGGACAATAAAAACAGCATGGTACACAGAAAACAATAACAACTCTTAAGTAGAATTCTGTCAGCTGTGGTAAGGGTGGATTAGGACAGACAAAAGTACTCTTGTTAGTAGAAATCTAGCTTTGCTCTTGGTCTGAAAACAGTTAACATGATTTGGGTAAGAAAATCATGTCTGACGGTTTCCCCCTTTTTTGGTTTCTTAGTTGTTATTGTAAGCTGTACACTACAGTGTATATATATATATATCATTGTTATTGCCTGTAAATACTATAGTTTCAGTGGAGTTCACCTCAAAACTAGAATAAACTCACTTGTGGGATTAGTTAAACCATCACCAATCAGCTTGGGTATTACTGCACTGAGCCAGAGCATAAAGTCTCACTTTGTGATGTTTCTCTTTTTTCTTCTAAGTGAGAGTGACAGTGGGAGCTCCCAGGGTCTTTCTCAACCCTCCACACAGACCACGCAGTACCTGAGAGCAGACACACCAAACAATGCCACCTCCATCACCAGTAAGATCAACAGCAGCACACACTCACCATCCATGAACATCATCAGCGTTCTGCAGTCCAGCAGTCTTTTTTTATCTATATACGTACATACTCTTGTTAAATAAATAGTACACATGATTTATCCTCTACTCCAAATGTCGGTGGTGAAGCAAAGACATATTTGGTGTCTGAAGTTTGCTTCTTTCATGTTGCTCTGGACCTACAAGGCAAATGCATTTCAAGTACAGGAAATGGTATCTTACTGAAG